>JAFFSR010000384.1:600000-910450 GCA_017163975.1 Anastatus disparis | reverse complement strand
TAAAGTATGCGGTTAATTTCTAAAGTTAATCCAATGCAGATTTATCTGAATCTTTGTTATCAAGCATATTTTATTAAAACAAATGTTATTACTTCGTCAATTTTGCAGTATAATAATATCGATTAAAACTAACAAGGTTTCAATGTAAAGGACCTTATCTTCCTCATCTTTCTTGAACTTTGCTCATGAGGTATTCTTGGATCTTGTCGATAATCTGTAAAAACTTTTCCTTTCGATGTTCGTTTACAGATGCTCTCACATCTATACAAAGACTGCGAAACTTAAGACAATCAAATGACACTTTGACAAACAGGTTTAAGGCGTTTGGTACATAGATTTCCTTTTTTGTTAGGTGATTCTCTTTTGCTCTTCTCATCTACTGGTTAGACTGGCCTTACCTGGTGATTCAAGATACCTGTTTGCCTCTCGAAACTTTCTGGTATTTGTATGGTATGATGTCGTAAATAAAGATCATGGTTCTCTAAATAAGATTTGATGGATTTCCATGTTCAGTTTTAATATGTAGTTCTCTTGAAAATAAGCGTTGACGTCAAGTCAAGAATGATTTCTCCAATAGCCTCCAGGTATTGATATCAAAAATTAACCCATTTGAATGAAGAATTTGTCGATATTTTTATACAAGGTTTGTAATACACTGCGCCGTATTGTAAAAGCAAACAGCTACACGTTTAGTCACAGGACCTGTTGAGAGAACACGTTGTCGGCGAAGAGCATGCTATCTAGAAGAAGACATACCGCACTCTTAAAAGCGGTTTTTGTCACGGCAGGTGTCACTCGTTGATTGTGCCATATTTGGTTATTATTATCGATCTTGAGAGAAAAGTAAAATTGTTGACTGACGAATAAATCGAGTCTTTTACTTGAACTGTGTCTGAACTGGAACTGATCTGACTTAAGGTCTTGCTTGTGCTTCATATTCTAATCCCTACTACATTCAAAAGCATGTGGGAAAGTACGTATCGTTTGATATGTTTTTTCCAAGAATATCATGGTTTATGTTAAAAAAATAATATATAAATGGTTCAACAATTGGGTACTGTTTTTGTAGAATAAAATATTATAGTTCGCTGAAAATCAAGTTATAGCGGTTATATTTCATCATTTCGTTGAGATACGTATTTAATCACATCCTGTCCAAAATAAAATATTTCGATATCGCGTAATATTATATTCCTTGATATGCCGTATGTGTCGTCTACATCTTTTGTTGCGATATTTAGTTCAGTTATATTGTTATTTCGCAACATCCTGCTAAAGAATAAAAAGGTTCAAATGTTTCAGTCTTATTCCGTAGTATGTAATATTGTACTCCGTTGATAAACAAAAATATAACGATCATATTATATCATTTCCTGTTAAGTCATGTATTTTGTCATAACTTAACAAAAATATTGAGTGTTCTTTGTTAGGTTCAATAGAATTTATATTTCATCATAAACTGATAAATAAAAGATTTCATTCTCAACTTTGATTGCGTAATATGTGATATATTTTCAAAAATATGCACTGTATATCAGATATATTTTATTATTTCCTTTTGTTATTAAAATATTAAATTTCTGCATTAAATCGGTTTAAATGAATAAAATTATATTATAAAAAAAGATGGTATAACGGAATTTTATAGAATAAATATATATTTTCTCTGTTAAATGATAAGTTAAATAATTTAAATAATAATACTAATGTGGAAGGAAAAAGGTAAAGGTGAATAAATATTACGAAGAAAAATATAAATTTGATTATATTTATTGAATATAAATTTCGTTACACAATAATAGATTTAATATTATATTCTCAAAGTATATTTGATTACAAAAGCAAAACCTAATGAACGCTCGTTACTAAAAGCTTTACAGATTTTACGCTTAATTTTATTCTTTATTAGTTTATTATAAAATTTTATAACTAAATTATTGTTCTTTTGGAATTTCTTGAAAACTTACCACCAAAAGTACGTAAATTATAGAAAATGAGACATATGATGTAAAACATTATACAATATTGACTGCAAACTTTTGAATCGTGAAGCTTGCATTCGTTGTATATTCCATTTGTATCGCGCACAATTTCTTTGAGTCTATCAGAGATGATGTGATGAGAACTGTGGCAATCCGTAACTAAGCAAAGTAGGTTCCGTAGCCATTTTCATTTATGTATATAGCAATCCAACGAGATCCACCTTTGTATGGTCATCAACGTTTGCAACTGTAGCTGCTGGAAGTTCGAGAATGTTCGAAATCCGATCTGTTGCATAAACTCTTTCCAGCTCTAGCGTTGACTGGAGCAAGTGCTTTGATTATTTAACGAGTATTCATTGTTCGTCATCATCATCATCATCTTCATCTGCTTCTGTTTGTTGTTATATTTTTTGTTGTATAAATTGAGTAACAGTTGACCGATGGAAACGTCGCCTTCTATCCATTGAATACCATGATGATGATTTATCACAAATTCGTTGCTCCGTTTTACTACGGTCTTTTAGACCTAGAATATCAATGACGAAATCCATGACTTTACTTTTGACCACTTTCATTGTACAGAATGAGACTCCAGAAAGAGACTGATGATCAGACGCAGTTCATCAATGATCTTTTATACTAATCACCCCATCTGTGATTCTACTCCCACTCCTTTAAGCTTAAGCATTAAAATTCGCTATAATATAACGACTTGAATCTATTTCTAGAACGTTATCGTATTCTGCGTAAATGATGCAATTAATTGTTTGTTCCAAGGCCTGATCAAATTTCACTTCTACTCTTGCACTACCACGTTTGATAAGATTCCAGTGTAAAGCAGAATTAGCAGAAAGATCGGGTGTCAGATCAAATGCAAACCAACAAAAACTTTCTAGAATAATCTATTCGGCTAAGACAAAGGGACTCATTAGAAAAATGTATACCAGTTCCTGAAAATAAAGTGTGATAGCTTTAACAAACTGTGGATTATCACCGGTAAATTTTGGTTGTAGCGGTTTTACTCGGTACTTGTACTCCGTCAATGTAAATCAAAGAGTAATTAATGGAAAAATGTTAAAGTTGAATAAATTGAATTGTCTATTTCCATTAAACCCTCTGTCATCGACGAATCCTATAATAATTCTTTTTAGGGCTGTCTAAAATTATGTCATCCAAAGTATCACCATGTATACCTCTGTGGAATGGTATACTTTGTATTATTAAATGTATTTATACGTAACAGTAAAGCTTGAGTATCTCCCACTGTGTAAGGCACACATATATCGGTGTAAATGTAGAATTGATCAGGTATTGCTTTTGCTAAACATACCGGTCTATCACCGATAACTACTACTCCCTTTGTAACTGTCCTTATTTTTCTTTGCTTTCGAAGTAATAATAGCGTTTTTGCCATAAAATTCTTTTTCAAATCCGAAAACATTTCAAGCTTTTCATTCATTACAATATAATGTGTTTCTTTACACTACAAACTCACTGTATCACGTAAAATCCTTTTCTTTTCTTCGATACATTAAATACTATATGCTTATTGATATCGCCAGCGTGGTTATTGATTGCTCAGGCTAATTCACCAATACTTTCATATACTCCAGAGGGAAATCAACATTCAAATTGTTTTATGTTTCCCATATTCATAATAATTTGAGAAGTTCTTCACTGTCTATATAGAAGACAAACGTTGCTTCAGATTCTTGAATATGTAAAATAGTACTGGGTATATGAATTTCTGTCAATCCAACACTCCAATCACCATGTAATCGTATCTCATGCGATAAGTGTGTAGTAAAGCAAGATGTTGTTTTATCTGGAAAGTATTTCATACTACTGTTACTGGGTGAATCAAGTGAAAAGCATCCTCATCCATTTTTAAAGGTTAGTTGATTCACTCGCGTTTATCCAAGAATTGAATTTTTCAGGATACCCATACCGTTTAACGAGTACCTGTCTATTTCGACCACGGCCTTGGCTACGTATTACACGCTCAATCTTAAATTTTTCTGTTTCAGCTAAACGTTTTTTCCAACTTTAACCAACTCTTTAACCAACAATTTTTTCCTTACTCAAATCTGCTAACTCGTACGTGTAAAGCTGTTGCCGTCTGGATATACGAAAAATTTTAAAAATTTCTTCACTGTCATTTTTCTCGTATTTTTCTCGAAGGTGCTTTTTGTACGACTAATTCGAACACAGGAACCCACCGAGTATATAGGCGTGTGAGATGGTTTTCTTTGACTAAGCTCTTTTCTCTAAATTCTTTCTCGCTTTAGAAGCGTTATTAATTGTCTCTTCTGCTGATATCATTCTAATTCCACTGTGTAAAGTATGATTGTATGCTTCCACTATGTTTTATATGACATCAATGTATCTATGAGTATTCTTATGCGTAAAATATCGAAACATACGTTCTTTGAGTGTGCGATTTAAATGCTCTACTACAGCTGCCTTGACATCAGAATTCCGTACTGTACGAAATTTCATATCTCGTTTTTGCAAATAATTTTAAAAGTTTGCTCCTGTAAATTCTTTTCCCTTGTTCGATTGAACGGAGATAGGAACTCGAGCGTTTGATCCCTTGAGAATTTTGTCAAAAGCATCGGCAACACTGGTTGCATTTTTATCGCGAAGAATTTCTACTCAAGCATACTTTGCTAAGCACATCTATAACAACAAGTAAGTAGCAATATCCGTCGTTATATTCTTTGAAAGATTGCATATCGCATAAGTTTAATTCCCAACAATCATCAATATTTGTTACATTATATCTTAATCTTGGGAATTTTCGATGAACTGGTTTGTGCAACGTATAAACGTCTTGATTACTCTACCATTCGTAAATTTTAGTCTTTTCGCGTTTGTTACGCACAACATTTACACGTATTAAATTACGCGCTCCAGCATAACCAGCCTCGTGTGAAGTATCATAATATATGTTTTTAAAGACATTTTTAGAAGCTAAAACTCTTCCACTTTTCCTTAGTTGAACTTTTTTATTCTTATTTCTAGTAGTATTGTATTCGTATTAAGACTGTAAATCTTTTTCCAAATCTTCTAAATCAGTTAAATTTTTTCCGCTTGTGATTTTTATTATATGGTTTATTAGATTGTAATAGTTTATAGGAATGTAAAATATCTGTGTTACCAATGAGCTTTGCTGGTGTTTCTGATAAGGATAAAAATCTTGTGATTTGTGTTCTACCAGGAGGAGCAGGAACGGAATCCGTCTTTTTTCTTCGTACAATGTCGTTAACTAATTCTATAATATTCGAATTGGGAATAAAACTGCCCTCTACTGTAACTTGTCCTGTATTATCCCATTTCATGAGGTTTCCTACAGCGTTTTTTTCCAATGGTTAAGTAACAGACGTGCACCCTCTTATAACTCTTTGGAACATTTTCGAGAATAATTTCATCCGTGAGTGGCGTTGCTAGCGTTGCTTCCGCCTCTTCGGCTTCATGTTTCGTATCATTTGCGTTTTCGTATCGCTCTACATTTTTGAAATGCAGATATTTTTGGAGGATTTGCATGTATTTTTGATACTTTTCGCGTTCATTTGTAATACTTTTGGAAAAAGGATATCGTGAAACTCGGCATCTAAACGTGACAAGTTGTCACCCTTGGTTTTGGACAGTGTGCTCTATTTCAGAATTCTCGTGCTTTTGTTTCGTTGAACGTAAACCTCTTTCGTATTCATCTTCGGGTATTATAACCATTTTTGCGCGTGCGCTCCATCACGTTTAGGAGTTAATATAACCAAATATTTTTGATACCAAGGCACCTATGATTGGTGCCAATAACAGCGGTAAAAAACTTCCTCCGTTTTGAATGATGACACGTTTTTTCTGATGACAATTAGTACTAGTCTTACAATTGTTGCTCTTCCTAACTTTTTCGTTACGTTTTTTCGCAATTTGTATTTTTTAGTCGTTTTTCTGTGAATTTTTTAATTTTACGGTACCGTGTAACACGTTCAGGGCACATTCACATATACACTTGATTAAATTTTCATCAGACGTTCGAAGTAAGGCCACTCGTTGATTACTGTCAGAATTAAAAGTGCGTTAAAATTGCGATACACTTTTTACTGAAGTATGGCGGTAAACAGCTACATTGACCTCTGATCTGATTAACTTTCTTCTTTCCACGTTTCTTCGATGTTACCGCAGCCATAGCTATATCAGTACTGATGGTGATTCTTTCAGAGTTTCTTTTATATTCGTGATCTTAGCGAAATTTTGAATGATACTTTGGTAAGTATGCGTATTGTGTTTTATCGTCCGGAAATATGCATGTGCGAAATCGATATTCTTCCTTTGTACTCTGTTTCAAGTCCCAGAAAAGATAGCCGTGTGGCACATGTGTGCTATCTAATTAAGCTTCTTGCAAAAATTTTGGATCCTTAGGGTAAACTTGTCGTGCAAGATATTGAATTTGAGCTCGATCTCGTGGATTTTTAAAAATAACGATGTAATTAGCATTTAATGAAATATCTCTTTGACCAGTACCTTTGTGAAAAAGATTTTGAGTGATGAAAATAACACTAATATTTTTATGATGACTACCTTTTGTAAACGAATCCAGAATAATATTGTTGGAAGATTCGTGCATCAAGTCATCTATTATTATTAATTTTTTCTTCCCATTGTCATTAGATTAGTCCGAAAGTTGGGGCAATCCTTCGCGAAATTCTATAGGTTGGTGAGATGGTGTTTTTAATTCGTTTTGGTATGTTTCTTGCCATTCTGCGTAATAAAATAAAATCCTATCAAATGCTACATCGCAAACATTAGATAGGTTCGCGAGAAATCGTTTAACGAATACTGTTTTACCACAACCCGTAGGTCTACTGACGATACATGTAAATGGATGTTCAAACCATGTATCCATCTTGCAAGTTTCGTTAATACTGTCTGCTTCACACCTAAGCTTGATATATTTAACGCGGGCGGTCGGCGGCGGCTGCGGCAGCGGCGCGACGCGGGCGAGACACGCGCGAATATTAGCTAATTTTGCACGCGCGCGTCTCGTAATTAGCTTATTACAGCAGTCGAGACACGCGCGAATATTAGCTATTTTTCGCACATGCCTCGTGATTGGTTTATCAACATGTACCAAGACAAGAGCTATATTATTAGTTAATTTCACCTACCAAACATAAATAAAACGTATTCGGTCAATTTGTACTTATCTGTATAAGAGGTTAATGTTACGTTTCTAAGCAATAGCTGTAGGAATAGGAATAGGGGGATAAAATCAAGATAAAACCATTTTTCAATTTAATTTATTTTATTGAATTTTTTTGTAACCAAAAGGTAAAGAAATTTTTTCAGATATATAATGATGCTTTTTTAATACAACACAGCAGGTTTTTGTTTTTTTTTAAAAACTTCATGCGTTTTAGTTCGTTTAATTGCGCTAAATCGAAGTTTAATTTTTTTACAAGGTAGATTCATACGAACATACTCATCATCGTCACTCTCATCATCATCATTATTATTTACGTTATCATTTAATTTAAACGCATCGTCAATCAAATTTTGTATACTTGTGAAATTAATTTTACGCCCGTTTGAGAAATTTAACGCGATTCCTTTGACTTTACAACATTCAACTCTTTCACCATTGGGTATAATGATACGATAAGCATAAAGTTTTGGGCTTCCTGATATGAAACTTTCAATATAAGAGTTATCACCGTAACATCTAAGCTCATCCGTCATATCACCGAGTTTTGTACCCATAATTGGATTATATTCGTTTGTATCTGCTTCACGAGATGTAAACATACAAGAATTGGTATCGTAATAAAGTACTCGTGTACCTAATTTTTTAAAATGCTTATACAGCTTTAATCAAGCTTGAGCCGTTGTATAAGCAGCTATAATAACACTTGTATGACCTGTTGGCACTACAGCTTCTTCTATGTACTGCCAGTCAACGTATAAAATTTCATTATTTACGGTAAAATCTCGAAGACCTCTTTTTCCGGACATGTTAATAGTTAGAGTTTCTCGCGTGACTTTACGATCTCCGTTTGTTTCAAATTACATCTTAGACCAAACTTGCCCCAAAATGAATTCAAACATAATTTAGCTACTGCGCGTAGTCCAGCATTTTTTAAAATTTTCTCTTTATTCAGCCGTATACCCTTATCTATTTCATATTGATTTATATACGCAATTTTCGTCTCTTCATCCTTACACCACACTGGCCATAAACTCGCTTCTTGTTTGATTTTTAGAAATGTATTGACATATTCTGTAAAAGTCCTCCAGTACCCAAACTTTGATCGTACAGAGTCATTTCATAATGCCAAATTGTAAAAATTTCCGTGATTTTGTACCCAAGTTGAGTAGCTTCTCGTAATTCATCGACTACATATGTTCCACTGAATTCTCAGTCTTTTATATTTTCGTGCTTGCAATCGCGTTGGCGTTTTTCCTCGCAACAAGAACGACAAAGTGCAAAAAGCAAACGACCGTGCATTTTAACCGGTAATAAAGGTAAGTACAAATCTCGGGGAGGTAGGACTTCACATTTAACCAAACCTTCAACACCCAATAAATTATTATTATCATCATTTGTAAGCTCGTCGCATTCTGGAGCAACCAAGATGCGGGGGGTGGCCAATAGGAAATTGACCTCTCTCACAAACGTAAGGATAAAGGGAACATATATCTGTATACTTAATCTTCTCACCGTCGGTAAAATTATATTGTGTAACTATATTTTCTGTCCTACCACCGCAAAAAGCATCACGAGGCCTTAAACTAATTTGATTAATCAATGGATGATTGGCTACGTATTGCTTTATTTCAAAATTTTCAGCCTTGATTTTTTTGAAAGCGCATTCCCACATTTCACGTATCTCGTATCCGTAAGACTTCATTTTTTCAATTTTTTGACGGGTAGCATCGTCCAGAAGCCATTAATTTGTCACGATTTTTAGTAAAGCATTTAGGGCATCCATGCGTATAACAACCTTGGAATTCAAATACAACACCTTTTGTTTCTGATGTTGAAGGCTCACATGGTGGTAAGAAACCATCTACGATGAATCTTTCAGGTAGCACAAATTCTCGCGCCCTTCCAGCATAAATGATGGATTTTCCAAGATCTCATTCGCATTGAACCAACCATTGTAAGGCTTTTTGCGAATGTATATCTGCCAAACGATATCCAGCTGTAGGAATTATACCTATTGTATTTTCACGTAAAAACTTTTTCCTAAAAACCACAGAACATGCTGAGGCTATAGTAGTGGCTTCTGTAAACGGACATGTATCTCCACATTCGATAAATATTTTACTAAATGCTGTACAAGCGAGTCTTAAAATTTCAACATCCATTCTGCAATATTCTACTATTTCACGTTAAAAATCAAATTCATACGTATCTCGATTGTCGTTGTACCATTTAATAAAACTTTCTCGCTCGTTAGTTGACATGGAATCCGGTGAGTAATACTCTGCATCCGGTAAGGGACTAATATAATTATGATTGTCTAAAGTATTGAACAAGTGCGGAAAATAACCTTTTTCACTACAAAGTGGTAGTGCAAAAGTTTCTGGAAGAGCGCTTAATTTCATTTGGAAATAATTCAAGCTGTCAATAAATTTTGTACGTCCGCACTGTAACATTATAATAATTTGTTCATTTAATGTTACTGTAGGAATTTGTCTTGTTTTCTCCACAATTTCTTTGAGAATAAATTGAGCATCAAACCCCTTTTTCTGCTTCAAACTCCCTTTCTTTTTTACTGTTGCACAGACATTAGTTGAAGAGTTTTGCTTTGTTCGTATAGGTTAAATGTAGTATAATTCTTTAATATTATGATTTTTACGACATACATTGCACCAATTTGTCCCATATTTGTGCTTAGGTCTATATACATAATAACGTTTGTTACACTTATTACAAATTTGCAAAACCTCACAAATATTTTTGTTATTTTTCTTGTATGTGCCATTCTTTTTATGATTATCATAGCAATTTCGACCATAAAATTTTCGATTGCATTGATTACACAATATCACATTTACATTCTCAGACACGCATGGTGGTTTTACAAAACACGCTGAACAACACGCAGAACAATTATGCTCGTTGATATATCGATAAGATTTATTACAATGGTCGCAAAAAAATCTATTACGCGAAGCACCTATCATATTTAAAATAGTATTATAATGACATGTTACATTATCATATAAAAGATATATTACACCCGACAATTGCATATCTATTTGTCTACGACCGGTAAAAAACGTAGGATCTCCATTTTCAAAAGACGAAGTATCGTATACTACAATTGCTATACCCCGTTCCGCATAATAATTTTGAAATATTTGAATTTCCGGTACACCGCATCCTGTAGCTGGAATTATAACATTAGTTTTATTTATAAGATCACGCGCGCAGTCTCGCTGTAAAGCCCGTCTATGATCGCGAATATGATTCCAAATTTCACGTGTTTCGCCGCTTACAGATTTTTTTAATTCAATGAAAGCCTCACCAACAACTAAAGCTCTTGGAAGACACATATTATCATCGTTTTGAATTTAAACGATAGTTTTTTGATTGAATATATTAACAGTCATCTTTTGTCTTCCACGATAACCTCCACCAGCTGGTACATTTACAAACAAGATAGATACAATAAAACTTTCATCTGTATGAAAATCTTCGTTACTTTGGGTCAACCCACTAATTAATCCCCATAAGTCATTATAGTTGAAGTTATTAAAGGGCCGAAATGATAGACCACCAGGCCCATGAGCGAAATTCGTACTTCGTATACTTACTCCTATCCTGTCGTTTACACGTGCTAATGAAATAATATATTCATAAATATCACGGATCGCCATTTCTAACCAAACGATAGGATTCATGTTTTCTGGGGGTGCATTTATTTTTAAGTTTAATAGCCTACCATTTATTTCATATCTAACAGCGTAGCGTTCAAAATCTTCAAATATAGTGAATCTTTCTCCAGGGGGTCTTATAGTATAAATATCATCATTATCATTTGCTTCTTCAACTTCTCGTTTCGCTTCTTCTTCGTCTTCATCTACATTCATGACTGGTAGAATTTCTCTATTATTTTCGTTATCCTCATGTTCATTACCTCTATCACCATTGCCCCCGTCACCTACTTGTATAGACTGTGATTCTTGTAAATATGATGATAAATCACCATCATAGTCCATGCTTTCAGGATCATTTGATTCCCCATTGTTTTCAATATCGTTGATGCTAGACCCATCATCTACTAGTACCATTTGAGACTCTTGTGATAATAAATCACCATCATATTCTAAGGTTTCAGCATCGCTTGTATACATAGACGATAATGATGATGAAGAATCAGGATATACAGAGGATGAAGAATCACAAGAATACTCATTAGCTGTAAAAGATTTAAAAATTTTTTATTTTTATTTAATATATACAAAAATATAATATTTACAAAATTTCTTTCTTCCGGATGACCAGAAAAGCTTTCTGATATTCGTATTAATAAGTCACACAAATCATTTTCTGTACAAAGCACAGAATTAGGATCTAAAGCTAAATCATATAGCCATCTTAATTCTTGAGCTCGTTTAACGTACATGATTCGCTGTACTTCTACGTTCAAGAAACTCGGAAGCCTATCAAAGAGTTCGCTTCTCCTCAGGATAACTTTCGAAATAATAGATGTATAAATTTTCAAACTATTTTATTATATATGATTATAAAAAATATGATATACTCACGCTCATTGATTTGTTGATCCTGGTGATCGTTTTGATTAAACTGGTGCCACGTCATTCGTGTACGATTCACCTGGTGGTAAAACTGCTCATCACGTGGTTGCCCCCTCCAAAATGCATCGTGCAATATATCTCTTCTTATTTGCCAGTATTCAATGTCGTTAGGATTTTCACTATTTCGAGCATGAGTGGAAATTGTATGTTCGATACTCCACCACATAGAATTTCTAGTTATGACAAAATTTCGCAAATATTCATCGTATTTACGCTCTCTTCTAAGATGGGCATCTTGTTCTTCTCTGGCCACTTCTTCAATATAATCATTTTCTTCTTTTTCTTCTTGTGTCTCAACATTTCTGGCGTTGATAGCATCGCGTAACTGATTATCAGCTGATGCTACTTCGTTAATAGCATCGTCGCCATCTTATCTGGTAACATCAAGAATTTCTTGAGGAATATCATCTGAATCCTCATCATTGTTTTCTTGAACGATTTGTTCTTCGTTTTCTTGAGGATCAATATTTCCACCATCATTTGTTTCATTATTTGGGATTGTATCGGTTTGGTCCTCCTCATCGTCAGATATATCCGACACATAGGGGGATGTTACGTTTGACGGCGTAACATAATACGCTCCAGAAGAGCTCCCAGCCTCTGAAAGATCTGGCGATGTCCCTACTGGAAAAATCCAAATCGCTGTCCGTATCACGTGAAAAAAAAGCGCCAAAGCTATATAAAATCATAATTAAATATAAAATTAGTACAAAATTTCGACTATCATATTAAAAAAAAATCTTATTGAAGTAGATAGCGAATATTAACAAATATATGTACTAATATTTATTATATTAATAATTCGAAATGTGTTATATTTTTTGATTATATATTGTTATCCATTTAAATATAATTCTGTAATGTCCTATTGAGAAGAAATAAAATTTATTCTTGTACAAATTCGTTACAAAAAAAAATAATTTTTAATATATTACGGAAATCATTTATGACAAGTCTTATTCAATATCCAAATCGAATACTATATTATTACCAATATCGACTAAAACACAGAAATTATGATTAAAATACTCGCCATATAATCATGTTTATCTTATGAGCCATACATAAACTACAATTTTTTAAAAATATGAATTTAGTAAAAACAATAAATTTTACATTGATATTTGTTTCTCTGCTACTCAAATAATATATGTACAAAAAAATCACTATGATGTCTTTATTATTTCATTAGATATTCGTTTATGTATTGACTTATCGTTCCACTGATCCTACCGATGTGATTTTTAAAACATATATTCAATGCATCATTAAAAACCCGATGGTATTATAAAAATTAATTTATATTGATAATTGATAGATTTAAAAAAATGTAATTTTAAAATTAGTCATCATACACAACACATAGTACATACAACTCTGCTTATTTTTTAATGAGTCATACATAAATTACAGTTTTTAAAAATCGTGAATTTTGAAAAACAAGAAATTTTACAATACCATTCCAATCCTTGCTAACCAATTAATATATGTACCAAAAACATTCACAATATCTTTATTTGATCGATAGATAATCGATCATGTATCAATTTTTGATCTATTGATCCTAAAGAGATGATTTTGGATGCATATATTATTTGGACAGCAAAGTATCGAATGGTGTTGTAAAATTTCTTGTTTTTCTAAAATTCACGATTTTTAAAATTTGTAATTTATGTATGACTTATTAGATAAAATAAGCAGAGATATATGCTCCATGTGTTGTGTACGATGACTCATTTCGAAATTACAATTTTTAAAATCCATCAATTATCAATAAAAATTAAATGCTATTCGGATTTGAATATTTTAATAAGTATATGTTCCAAAAATCACCTCTCCACGATCAATATAACAAGAATCGATACAGAATCGATTAACTCCCCTACTGAAAAAAATGACATGGGATCAGTCGTGAGATCTCATGTGCAAAAAAATTTGATTTTTTCCTACACTTATAGTTGTAATCAATGTCAACAAATCTAAAATCTAAATTTTGGTCTGTAATTCAATTAATTTATATACATTAATAAAATTATGATTAAATGATTCTACACTACATCTACAAAACAATCGTTATCTAAAGCATGCTATTATGGATTATGGTTTTAAACTATATTCGAGCATAATTATACTTGGTGAATAGTAATAGAAACAAACAAATTTTTACGAAGATATAGACGTTATATACAAGTAATAGTTAAGATACTAGTCACTACAATTATGCATGTCACCTTTTACACTCGAGAAGTCCATCACATTTCAGTGAGGTATGGAGCGATGCCGTTCGTATACAAAGGTTTGTTCAGAATTTGTGTATTCACAAATTGAGATATTTATTTCATATCGCAGACGAAATCATGTATACGAGGCTCGAGGTCAGTTCACTGATTAATAACAGTTTTTCTAATCAATAGGTAGTGTCGTTCTATGACGCACGCTGCACCTGGTTTAGATTTACGCCATAACACGTCTTACCAATTGTTACGCAATTTGTATGTCGCCGTGAAAACAGTTGCAGCTTTATTTATGACTTAGAACATTATGACAAATTACCTTCAATGAACTGACAGTGACTTAGTACTCAATATCTTTTTTTTATCATACTGATGAATTATTTCTACATATCATTTACAATAGCGTCTTACAGATTTAAATAATATAGGTTTTTCTGAATCAAGAATTTTTTATTTTACTTTTACTTTAGAGTATTATCGCAATCTTATTACTGGTTTTCCTAATTCAGTCGTAAATCTACCGTAATCTGGAAAATTTTTCAAATCTTGCTTGAATATAATTTCAAACCATGATATATAATCATATTCATGCAGACTATTCACATAGTTTTCATAATAAAAATTATATTCGTATGCAATGTAAGTCTAAACGTTAAAAGTAAGGTAATACACATATTTTAGTATTATACTTTTTGATATGTTAAAGGTCAGTTTTAGACGAGGTTTTAGGCATTTTTTACTGATCGAAAGTAGCTAAATAATTAATTTAATATATTTTTAATAAAAATACATATCAGAATTGCTTTCACTTGTAAATATCTATTGATTTTAACATTTGAGAAACGGAAGCGTGTACATTGTTAAAAATTCTTTTTTAACTGTTTTCAATCGGTAAAGTTAGTCGAAAGCTGATTCTTAATTGGAAAATGACGCCATGAAATACCATGCAAAAACGAAGTGGTCAAAATTAGAACTACTAACCCTGGGCAATACCTTAAAAGTTATATATAAATTAGCAATTTATAGTATTTCGGGGTTAGGTTTGATATATGATTTGCGATTCAAGTTCATAAAAAAATTACAGCTCGAAAGGATTTTTTATTTCAACTAAAATAATGGTATTAGTGGCTACCCTAGGTACATATCTAGTAAAGAGACTCGCATGAATACTCCAGAGTATCTAGTGAGTCTCTTTACTAGATATGCACCTAGGGTAGCCACTAGGGGAGAGATTAAGGACTTTGCGGTGCCCTTCATGCGTACTGAGACTGGAAGAAATTCCTTTCAAGCTCAAGGTGCGCATTTTTGGAACTCCCTGCCTGCCGATATAAAAAATCTTCCATCGCTCGGCAGGTTCAAATCGGCTTTGAGGAGGTACTTACTCGACCTCGAGTGATCTTAATTTTAAGTATTTTAATTTTATGTTAATTTATTTTGTTTTGTCTTATATATAGATTTAAGGTGTGAATGTATTTATTAGCGCGAATGATGGTTGGATGAATGCAGAAAGAATGAGTGATTCTGTTTCTTTTTATTAATAGTTATGACATCTTCGGTATCAAGTTTTTATTCTTTGAATTTTATTATTATATTATTTTTTATTATTTATTGTTGCATTGTTTTGTCCAATTTTATTTTTATTTGATGTCATGACTATGCTTTATGCTTTATCTTTTAAATTGTGTTATTTGATTTTAATTTGATTTTAATTTCATGACTGATAGATATTTAAGACTGTTTTCATTGTAATTTATGTTTTCATGCTTTCTGCGTGTATTTAGAGTAGTCTGTGATATCGCTTTTACATAGTGACTTACTGATACAGTATTATATATTAATTTTAATATTTGACTGTGATATCTTATCATATTATGTGCAATACTTTATACAGAATTATTATTTATTGCTTGATGTATTACATGCCTTTTTGTACTCTTTTACAAAATAAATTGATATCTATCTATCTATCTATTAAGAGCAGGCCGGATTCGCTGTCCTTGTCTAATTGGCATTTTTGTTATTTACTCAAGTTTTAATCGGTGTATCTTCAAATTAAAGGTCGAGCGCAATAGATATTATTATTATGAACATCTATGCACAAGAAAAAAAATATCTACCGGTTTGTTTTTGAGAAAAGTAAGTAACGCCAAAGTAAAAGTTTATGTTTATAATATTTTCGCGTTACTTACTTTTCTCAAAAAAAAACCGGTAGATATTTTTCTCTTATGCATAAATGTTCATAATAATAATATCTATTGCGCTCGACCTTTAATTTGAAGATACACCGATTAAAACTTATAGTCCAGTAGAATTAGCTCGAAAAACCTTAAAATTTGACTTAATTAGTAACAGGTAACTGAAGTGAAAAATGAGTTTATTAGGTCAAAAGATATTGAAATTTAGAAGGACCCTCAAAATTTGGGCTGGCATATTTTTTTAAACAACGTTTTTATGTAAAAAATTATGAAAAATCGATGTTTTTTGGATCTAGTGCTTTTCGTTTTTTAATAGGGTATATGAAATTCATAATACTTATAAAGGTCTTCAAGACGAATAGTTTAAGCCCTATTACATTAAATTTCGTTAATAATTTATTTAAATAATCGCAAAAATATAGTCAAAAATCGTTAAATGTTCAATAATTTTTTATTCCATAAAAAAAAGAACTACATGCTTGTAACTTTGTAAAAAGTTGCCTTCTATCATCCTTAAGTTCCCATAATTTTTTCAGCAAGAAATATTAATTTGTTTATGAGATATTCAATTTGTTCACTAAAAAGAGGTAAAATGTAGGCCTCAAATGGACCCTATTGCGGTCATTTTAGAAAGAAATGACCATTGTCATTTATGCTCTTTGACACTTATATTTTGTGAAAATAATAAGCCTGTAAAAAAGATAATAATCTAATTTTTTTATAAAAGAAATGAAACTTATTTATCAAATTATAAAAATAACCATGACAAGTATAAAAAAAATGAAAAAAAAATATGCATATATTTTTTGTTATTGTTTATAACAGATAAATTTATTTATATCATTAAACAAGTACAACGACTGTTAATATTATCTCGCGCTTCCCCAGATTAAAAATAGAAACATCAAAATCGGTTAATATTTCACTGAGATATAGAAAATTTTTTAACAAGACAAATTTGAAGTAATCGAAAAAATTTTTTCTGTTCTTATGAAAGATGACGCGTTCCTCCCCTCTTCAAGAAGAATTGAAACTATACATACTTAAAGACAATCTTTTAAGGTTTTAAAAACTGATTTTAATATCAGAAATGATCTTATATCAAAGTTCAAGTATTAAAGGATCTGTCATTAAAATTTTATTCCTTAATCTTTGTAAATAAACAAATGGCAAATTTGAAAAAAAAAAAAATTATCTCAGCCCCTAATTATCACAGAATAACGTTGTTTTTTTAAATAAGCGTTAAAATTTAAGCAACAAGAATAAAAAAGTTGCATTTAAATATTTTTATTTTTTCATATATAAATTTAAAAAACAATTAAGGAAAAAAATTTTTTTTTCGATCGCCATTTAAACAGCGAAAATAATTAAAATGTCAATCAAACTTTTTATTTTCACTAAATATAAGTGTCAAAGAGCATAAATGACGATGGTCATTTCTTTCTAAAATGACCGCAATAGGGTCCATTTGAGGCCTACATTTTACCTCTTTTTAGTGAACAAATTGAATATCTCATAAACAAATTAATATTTCTTGCTGAAAAAATTATGGGAACTTAAGGATGATAGAAGGCAACTTTTTACAAAGTTACAAGCATGTAGCTCTTTTTTTTATGGAATAAAAAATTATTGAACATTTAACGATTTTTGACTATATTTTTGCGATTATTTAAATAAATTATTAACGAAATTTAATGTAATAGGGCTTCAACTATTCGTCTTGAAGACCTTTATAAGTATTATAAATTTCATATACCCTATTAAAAAACGAAAAGAGCTAGATCCAAAAAACATCGATTTTTCACAATTTTTTACATAAAAACGTTGTTTAAAAAAATATGCTAGCCCAAATTTTGAGGGTCTTTCTAAATTTTAATATCTTTTGACCTAATGAACTCATTTTTCACTTCAGTTGCCTGTTACTAATTAAGTCATGCAAAAAGTCTAATTCTACTGGACTATTTAGTAAATAACAAACAACTCAATTGTTACTCGGTCGGTATCAGGTTCTACTCCGGCCTACCGTTAATATAGCTAATGACAAAATTTGTCAAAATTTAAAGAACAAGCTGAAAAAAATAAAAAAGTAATAAATATCTTTCTCAAATTTTTTAAATTGAATAAAATACATAAGAAATCCCATGTGAGATCACATATGAGATCTTTTTTTTACAAATACAAAATTATGAAACACTGTTTGTAATCATTTCGAACTTTTTAGAACTTTTTAAAACTGTTTTAAACTATTTAAAGGTGTTTAAAACTGTTTAAAACCGTTCAAAACTGTTTAAGTTGATAAAAAATAGTTCATATTGATTTAAAATTATTTTGAAATATTTTAAATATTCAAAATAATCTATAACTTTTTAACATTAAAAATTCAAAACTATTAAACACCGTTTGAAATCATTTCGAACTTTTCAAAACTTTTGGAAAGTGTTTAAAAATGTTCAAAACGGTTCATAACTGTTTTAAATGTCCTAAATTTCGCACTTATAAACAGTTTCAAACAGTTTTGAGCAGTTTTAAACATTTCTAAACATTTTTTATTTCCGCTAAAGATTACAAACAATTCTGATATTTATTCATATGAGAAAAAAACGAAATTTATTTTTAAACTATATTTGATCAATAAAGCAAACCCTTAAAAATTTTGTTTTAAAATAAGTTATTTATTTTTGTCCTTTTCTAACCTAAATCTCAACTTTATTATATATTGTGTCATAAAATGAATTTTTAAATTAGTGTTATTCAAAAACTAAATAGTAATAAAAAGATATAATTTTTTTATAAATTATTGATTTTTTCAATAATATAGCATAAAAGAAAAAAATAATTTGACATTAGTGAGTAATAAAATAATCAATGATTGTCAATTAAAAACATGTATTATTTGTAAGATATTAAAAGAAAACAGGCACGTTTGTTCTAAATTTATCCTAGAGCAGGTGGCTCATCTTTGTTCTTTCATATTAACGAAATGAAAGGGTACCCCCATTAAGATAGGTAAAAAATGCCCCCATCACGGAATTCAAATTTTCGTCCAATATTAGTTAGTGTTTGCTCAAAAATGAAATTTTAAACTGCGACCTGCTACCCCTCCCCCTGCAGTACTCCTAACCTCAAAAAAAACTTTTTTTTTTTTAAATAATTTTTTTCGGCACCTTATTGACGGTTAAGAAATTTGAAAAAAATTAAGCATATTCTATATAAAAATGCGCATTCACTGTAATTTTTTCGGCTATTTTTGACGTCAAAAACTAACCTAAAAACAATAAAATATTCTTAAAATTGCTCTAAAAACTTTAAAAAAAGGGGTGCTGCCTCAAAAATTTGTGCAAAGTTGAGGATTTGCGTTCTTAATCTGCCCTATTTTTCCCAGATTTTTTGGAGTGGTGCGCCATATTTAAAAGTCGAAAAACCCTGTTTTTTAGCTATTTTTTTATCAATTTTTTGCTTTTTTTGCTTTGTCAGTAATAGTTACAGCAGAACTAATGGCACCATCGGATTCCACGCCAAAAAATACATAAAAAATATGCATAATACTCCGATCTAATATTTTTGGATCACTAGCTATAAAACAAAAATGGAAAAGAGGCTGCTATGAGCATGTCGGGGCAACTCACTTTTTCCGTGGGATTTGTGAAAAGTTACTTAAAAGTATAAACAACAATGATTACATGTATTTTTTCATATTTTTTGACGAAGAATACAGTGTTGTCGCTATATTTTCTATAACTTGGCTCTGGTCAAATATCAGAGCCAAGAAAACAACTTACAGTAGGTCCTTTTTAATAGGTAACACCTGAAGCGTCCGGCAAAAAAGGATAAATCGTTTTTCTTATTTAGTCATAATATTTAAATAAAACAAAAACGTTACTATATATATATATATATATATATATATATATATATATATATATATATATATATAGTAACGTTAAATTAAACACCATTGCTATTTTTAATTCTCTATTGTCGATTTATTTAGCGAGTTCGTGAACCAAGTTTTCCGTAACAGTGTCCAGCCTTATGTTTTTTATGTGAATAGAGCCTAACAGAATACACTGAAAATCAATCCCAGCAGTAGAAACTGTTGCAAATAGATGTATACAACAGAATCTATTCAGCAGAAGTTTCATATTATAATTATTGTACTTAATTTATTCTTACAATGTTTTATATTTGAAAAGAAATGTTTTAATGATAATATAGCTTCAAAAACTTACTTTTTATTAAATGTTATCGGTAATTCAGAGTAAAACAACGTGTGTAATAAATAAGTAAGAATAAAAATAACCTTGTAGATTTAATTGAATTTTAATTTTGAGTATGAGAATATTATAATTATTCTTTAGGTTATCCGAAATGAGAATTCATTAAATTATCATATCAAGTAAATATTATTGAACTTTAGTAGATACAGAATAGAATTGATTGTTTATAAACAATTGATATCTTTTCACAATATTAAACATTTTCTAATAAAATCAACTCTATTTCTGTCATTAGGTTCTAGATATCTTGCAACCAGTATATGAATATTATTGAAATTAGATATTTTATTTATACTTTATATATGACATAAAAACCCTTTTGGATTGACAAAGTAGTGGTTTCATGGAAGTGCTTGACCTTCAAATCATCTATTTAGGTATACATTTGTATAGCTTTTCGCTTATTCATTTAATTCTTAAACATTACGAATTTATAAAAAGCCAAAATAAAAAACTCATGTTTTTTAAATTTTTGGAAAAATTCCAACTTTCTCATTTTTTTCCTGAAAATCCTGATGTTTTAGAGATAAATTCATAGGAATACTTCTTGTTAAATGGAAAATAATTATATAATTATGGAACACACACTGCTAAAAGAAATGATAGTGGCTTCCATTACATGTAATTATGACACTGCTAAAATATTACATTTCAAGTCATTTTATTCTATTCAAGATATAGACTTAAAACTTTACAGGTGAATGTAATTTAACTTAACAATAAAAAAGAAGTTATAATACTGCAAGTCTTTGAATACATATCAACGAGCTTCAAGAGCATGAAGTTTGATAAAAAGTTGGGGTAGCGCTGTTATTGAACATTACATTTTTGCTCATATCTCTAGTTCTATGATAAATAGTGATTTGAGACTTTGCATACAAGTTTTTTATACTTTAATATAATATGAAAAATACAGTTGGAGTAAATTTAACAATTTTTGACATTTATTTATCAAAAAACTCTACATTCCAACATTAGTTGAAATTGTCGCTGAGATAGGTTTTCACAGCAAATGAATTTATAATGGCTTCCATTAAATGTAATGGAAGTCACTATCATTTCTTTTAACAGTGTGTGTTCCTAAATTAAATCATCATTTTCATTGAACAGGTAATTTTCATAGAAAGTTAATGCAAGTGAAATAGTAAATATTTAATTATTCTTTTTCATTAATAAAACAACTTTTTAAAATAAGTAGATTTTTTATTGAAAAATTATTTACTTGAATTAGATGAATTATTCTATTTGAAACAATAAAAGTACTTACTATGTGAGTCCTAATGAAGGTAACTTTGTTCGCAGTATTGCTTGTTGTCCAAATTTTTAAAAATTATTTATAATTTACATCTGGTAATTCTCTTTCTGAAATGAAAATTAGTATAGTGTAATATATATTTGGTATTTTAATCAACTGATTTTATAAAACGTGATGGTACAAGTCATCACAGTTAATCAGAACTTTGTTCCAACAACTTATTGCAAATCAGATTATCTTACATATAAGATTACAAATGATATTCATGTCAATGATGCGATTGTACGTCAAATTAATTTTAATTAATATTCTACTCATATAACTAATTAGAAGATGTTTGTATATGTAGTTACAAGAATTATTTAATAATTAATTGAGTTTGCGGTGACTCTGTCTTATTTGCCTACGAAAGTAATTGTAATTATAATAATAACGAATGTTGTTTAATTAATAATTAAGCTTTTAATTGATAAATAACATTCTAGTATGTGTTTTTAAAACTTATTTTAATAGTTTTAGATTATTTAAACCAGATGATTATGTTTAGTTTGCGAAAGGATATTTTCAATAATAACAATTATTATAAAGTTCAACCTTTTCCAAAAATAAAATTTTTTTGTATGGATTTTAGAATAAATAATTTTTTTTTGTTTTTCTCGAATTTTGTTTGAATGTAATTAAGACTGTTTATGCTTTGGACGGCAGATTTCTTATCAACAATTTTCATAAAACTGTTCCATTAATTTTATTAATTTTCCATACAACAAAATAAACAAAATGGAGGCTGCAGATTATGAAGCACTGACTAAAAAAACAGACAATAGAAAGTGTGTTCGATGCAAAATCTTTATCTGTAAATTGAATGGTCCTTTCCGACAGTTTGATGAACGCGAAGATGCTATGGAATTTCAAAATAGATACAATTTTTATGTTCAAAGCGGTGACGTGATTTGTAATAAATGTCGTCACCAATTAAGTCTTTTAGCCAGTAAAAGAAATAAAATAGTAAAAAGTAAAGAGAATGCATCGACATCAAATTATGAATCTCAAGAAATTATTACATTACCATTAGAAGAAGTGATTGACGATGTAGTCGGTAGCGCTTCACAATCAAAGACAGAAGTATCAGATTCTAACGAAACTCCTACAAGCCAGCAATCTTATCCTTCATCAAATATCAACTATTTCAGTGATGTAACACCAACAAGTAGTCAAACGTTCACCGAGTCACCAGATAGTCAAGAATCTGATGACTTTTCGGTATACGCTGCAACAGTTCAACCAAAAGATGAATACGTTTCGATATCATTCCCTAGAGTAATTGTAAGTCATAGATTATGTTTTATATGTAAATCGACAAATGAAATTCAAGATGTTCCTTTCGAAGCTCGCTTACAAGTTTTTATTTCTAGGAAAATTTTTATTCCTCATAGAAATAGATGCTTCAAGATTCATTTGATAAATAAAAGATTTTATGACGATGAAGTTTTGAGAATAGAAACTTATTCAGATGAATGTCGCATAAAATTTTCAGAACTTGCAAAATTCATGGATGCATTATCAGATGGTGCACATTTACAACTTCATGACCAAATTGGAAGTTTCACAATTACGGAAAAACGCATAAAAGCTCTAACTGGATATACGTAGCACAACATTCAGCTACAAAACATGATGGTATCAATGAGATCTTCTGAAAATAGTAACATAATGCAAGCATTAGTACTTTTTTTATTTAAAATGAAGTCTGGTAATTCAAACAAGTGCATTTCTGCAATTTTTGGTCTTGAAGAAAAGCAAGTAGCACAATCTATCAATTCAGTGCTCAAATGTTTTGAGAATGAAATATTGCCAAAAAATTTCGGGATTCATGCTTATTCTCGGGAACTTTTACTTGAACAAACAACTGATATTGCAAAAATGTTGTACAATATGGATAACAAGTTAGCATTAATATGTGATGGAACATATTTACGTCATCAAAAAAGCAGCAATAATGCTTATCAGCGTAAATCATATTCGGGTCAAAAAAAGCTTCACTCTGTAAACCATTCACAATATGTACAACAAATGGTTTCATCATCGATTGTGCAGGACCTTTTACAGCTAATTGCAACGATGCAAAGATTTTGGAGAATTTGTTAAAAAGTTCCGATGGATTTAACAAAATTCTCGAAAAACACGATATTCTCATTTTCGATAGAGGCTTTAGAGATGTGATAGACTACTTGAATTAGCGAGAATTCACAACTTTGATGCCTGCTTTGGAAGGTGAACGATCGCAACTTACTACTGAAGAATCAAACGCATCTCGACGAGTTACGAAACTTAGATGGGTTGTAGAAGCGATTCATGGAATTATAGGACAAAAATATAAGCTTCTGCATCACCAACTTCATAATGGTCTTTTAACAAAAGCTGGATTATTTTGTAAAATCGCTTGCTTCTTACAAAATTTATTTGGTAAGAGGTTGAATTCAGATGAAATATATGATAGGAAATTTAGAAAAAATCATAAGTAGGATTAACCTCACAAATAATGTAGAAAACACCCTAGCAATTGAAGTTTCAGCATTTGTCATCGAACGATCTATCAGATTTCCCTGAAATGACTATGGAAGATTTGAAAGTATTTTTTACAGGTTCGTATCAATTATCTCAATCGGTGTCATATTTGGCAGAAATAGTTGGAGACAATGGTTCATTAACTTTAAGTTACGCAAAAGAACAACAAAATATTTTAAGATTTGAGGTGCAGTCCAGACATATTAACAGTAAAAAGTACAAATGTTACATAGATTATTGTTCAAAAACTAGTGGTATCAATGGAATTAAACGGTACTGTTCTAACTGTGCGAATGGAAATAGAACTGTTGGTTGCTGCTCACATGTAGCTGCTGTTATTTATTATTTAAGTCATCCCCGCTATTTATCACGAATCATCAAACCAGCTGCAATATTGACTAAACTTTTTGATTTTGAAGAAGTTGTGCCAGTAATTAAAGAAATTAGTGATGATGCCCTACTAGAAAAGTTCATGTTGATTCTGTACTGATTTTACACTGATATTAGTATGTGATTCGTATTGCATCAACGTAAAATCAACATAGTATTCACACGGAATTCGTGCTGAGCGAACTCTGAAAGTAGTCTCAAAACGCAATGCGAATAAAGTACGAAATTCATACTTATGAAGCACAAATACTAATTAAAATACGTATAAAATCAGTACTGAATTTGCGAATGCATATTTAGGTGAATATGAAGTAAACTCACTCAGAGCATAATTAGTATAAAATCAGTGTGCCATTTAGACAATTGTTATGCAAAGTATGCACCAAATATTATTAAAATAATTAGTAGATTCGTAATGAATCTTGGTGAAATCTGTACAAGTATTTAAATCACTGATAAAAATTGAGAATGAAAAAAAATAAACTCAATGCAGTTCGAAAACCAGACGGACTTAATACAAACTGAAAACCAAATGTACACGCAATCTTTTAACAATAAATAATTAATAAATACTGAAATTGCATAGATTTTGTACGAAATTTAAAACTAGGGCTTCAGACTGAATGATTATAGTATCACAATAAGGATTCAGTGGAAAATTTGTACAAAAACAGAAAAGAATCAATGCGAAATCTTCCTACAATAAGTGCTGAATCAGTACTAAATCTGAATAAAATGTATACGAGATTTAAAATTCGGAAGAAAATTGTCGAATAATAACATGAACTCAGAACGAATTCAGCATAAAATCCGTACGGACTTATTACAAACTGAAAATCAAATGTAAACGCAATCTTTCAACAATACATAGTTAATCAATACTGAAATTGCATAGATTCTGTACGAATTTTAAAATTGGCTTCAGATGCAATAATTATAGTATCTCAATACGGATTCAGTACGAAATTCGTACAAAAACAGAACAAAATCTATGCGTAATCTTCTTACAATAAGTGCTGAATTCGTGCTGAGCTTATTTTATTATCCGACATTTTTCTTCTGAATTTTAAATCTCGTATATATTTTATTCAGATTTAGTACTAATTCAGCACTTATTGTAAGAAGATTTCACATTGATTCTGTTCTGTTTTTGTACAAATTTTGTACTGAATCCTTATTGTGATACTATAATCATTCCGTCTGAAGCCCTGCTAGTTTTAAATTTCGTACAAAATCTAAGCAATTTCAGTATTTATCAATTATTTATTGTTAAAAGATTGCGTGTACATTTGGTTTTCAGTTTGTATTAAGTCCGTCTCGTTTTCGTACTGCATTTGTACTGAGTTTATTTTTTTTTTATTCTCAATTTTTATCAGCGATTCAAATATTTATACAGATTCCACCACGATTCATTACGAATCTACTAATTATTTTAATAATATTTGGTGCATACTTTGCATAACAATTGTCTAAATGGCACACTGATTTTATACTGATTATGCTCTGAGTGGTTTTACTTCATATTCACCTAAATATGCATTCGCAGATTCAGTACTGATTTTATACGTATTTTAATTAGTATTTGTGCTTCATAAGTATGAATTTCGTACTTTATTCGCATTGCGTTTTGAGACTACTTTCAGAGTTCGCTCAGTAAGAATTCCGTGTGGATATCATGTTGATTTTACGTTGATGCAGTAGGAATCACATACTGATATCAGTGTTAAATCAGTACAGAATTAACATGAACTTTTTTAGTAGGGTGAAGATTAACGATTTTCTAATAAAACGATATATTTATTAAATAAATACTTTTGTAACTAGGAATTATATACGTATATATTGTAAATAATTTTTGTAATAACAAGATACGAAAATTATAATTTTAATTATTTCATAAAAACTAATTAAATTATGTATTATTTATAAGACACAATCTTTTTAGGATCGTAGATCCAGAAATGAAACAATTACAATAATGTATATTAAAACTAATTTGAATGAAAAAGACTTATTGTAAGTTGTTTTCTTGGCTCTGATATTTGACCAGAGCCAAGTTATAGAAAATATAGCTACAACACTGTATTCTTTGTCAAAAAATATGTTAAATATTTTAATTTTCGAGGCTCTTGCGAGTGGTAATGTCTGGAAGGAGTTGAGAGAGCTGGGACTCTTATCCGGACCTCAAGGGGATCTGAGTGGATTTGCTCCAGATGAGCTTAATGCGCACTTTGCTGGGGTGTCGGTTTCGCCACATGATGATGGTGAGGAACGTAAGAAGTTTCTTTCTGAATGCAGCAAAAATGGTTTCGCTTTTAAATCAATTAATATTAACGATGTTATTCTCGCAGTTTCTCACTTCTCATCGCAGGCTCGTGGGGAGGACGGCATTCCGCAAAGTGTGATACTTAAAGCATTACCATTTATTGGTGAACATCTTGTGACTCTGTTCAATCCTTCTTTTGCGCAGGGGGTTTTCCCTGGCCTTTGGAAGCAGGCACGTATTGTGCCATTAAAGAAGTGCTCTGCACCCAAATCGCCTAAAGACTTCAGGCCTATTGCTATTTTATGTTTCCTTTCAAAGGTACTTGAGAAGATCGCCCATGACCAGTTGCAAGAGTACATTACTGCTAATAAAATACTTGACCCAATGCAGACTGCCTTCAAAAAGCACAACTCGACACAAACAGCTATTCTTAAATTAACTGATGACATAAGATCGGGTCTAGACAAAAAACTCGTCACGTTACTTTTACTTTTTGACTTCAGTAAGGCATTCGACACGATCTCTCCCTTCAAGTTACTTACTAGGCTTAGATCGATGGGGCTTTCTAGGGCTGCTCTCTTGTGGATTAACTCCTATATATCAGGAAGCAAACAAATGGTTTCCACGCATTTAAACGAGGAATCGAGTTGGCTGACAACCAACCTTGGAGTTCCGCAGGGTTCAGTACTGGGGCCTCTGTTGTTTTGCCTTTACATTAATGACGTACGTGACGCTCTTGACTCTAGTTGCGTCGAGCACCTACTCTATGCAGACGATCTGCAAATTTACACGCAGGTACCTCGTGAGAATGTGGAAGAGGGTATTCTCACTCTACAGAGGGCGGCCAAAGCAGTGTCGGAGTGGGCTGCTGGTGTCTCTCTCACTTTGAATTCTAATAAAACCAAGGCAATCGTCTTTGGCTATAGTCGTTTTATAAATTCTTTTTATGCTGATAGGTCACGTACGATTGATCTTGAGGGAGGCATTAGTATACCTTTCTCTGACTCCGTGACGAGTCTTGGTGTTGTGCTTGACCCTAAACTTTTATGGGTACCGCACGTTGATATGATTACAAAAAAGTTTAATAGAGTTTTGTATGCCCTGCGGTTTTTCCGTCGGTATACCACGGAGACTCTGCGTAAACAGCTAGCAACCGCCCTGCGGTTTTTCCGTCGGTATACCACGGAGACTCTGCGTAAACAGCTAGCAACCGCCCTGCTGTTTCCACATCTTGACTATTGTTCGGTAGTTCTGCTCGATGCTTCTCAGGAGTTGAGAAGACGAATACAGAGATTACAAAATTCATGTGTGAGATATGTAATGGGTTTGAGAATGGGTGATCATGTCTCTCCTTATAAAACCGTGTTGGGTTGGCTGCGCACTGATTCGAGGAGACAGTATTTTTTGGCTGTGCTTATGTACAAAATCGTGCGCATGAATACTCCGGAGCATCTAGTGAGTCTCTTCACTAGACGTGTACCTAGGGCGGCTACTAGGGGAGAGACTAAGGATCTTGCGGTGCCTTTTATGCGCACTGAGACTGGAAGGAATTCCTTCAAAGTTCAAGGTGCGCATTTTTGGAACTCCCTGCCTGTTGAGATTAAACATCTTCCATCTCTCAGCAGGTTCAAAGCAGCGGTGAGAGGGTACTTGCTCGACCTAGATTAATATTTTTTTTACTATATATTTATGTTAATTTATTTAATTTATTTTTGTAACGTCCTGTATATAGGTTTAAGGTGCGAGTGTATTTATTGTATGAGTGTTGGCTGAATGGTTGGTGAGTGAGAATTTTTCTTTGATTTTATTTTTGACTGCGTTTCATGCTATTGCGTACGCTTGTTATTTTTATTTTATTATGTATTAAATTTAATTTTTTTAAAATTTTAATACTATGACTGATAGATATTGTAAGACTGATTTTTATTTATATTTATATGATTATTTTTATTTATATTGCGTGTATTTTATGATTACTTTGTGATATCACTTTTATTTATTTTTGTTTGTGACTTACTTATTCCGTATTATTAGGTTTAGTGACTGACTGTGATATTAATTGTGCAATATTTACATTTATACTTTTTTATAGCATTTTGTGCAATATATATTCTTTTTGTATTTACAAATTGTATTACACGTTTTTGTACTTTTATACAAATAAAATAATATCTATCTATCCATCTTAAATTTGTTAAAACATTGTGACAAAATATTTCTATGCTTAAAAGTGATGTTTCATGTTTTCAAAATAATATATTCTTCTACAAAAAAATATTTTTCAGGCTTGAAAAATTCAGATATATTTTTAAAGAAAGATAATATTTATTCAATAAATAGTTACTTCTATTTGGTGCGCAAAAGTTAATTAATACGCAATATTTTTTATATGCATAAAAATATTTTATTTAAGGAAAAAAATTTTATTTTTATTATTCAACTAAATTTTTATTTTGACATTACGAGATATAAATTTAGAATAAAATTAATAATTCATAGTATGACATTCTCTTAAGTTCAAGAAATATCTTATGTATGTTGAGATATATTTTATTGATATTAAAAAATTTTATTTTTATTTACGGAATAAATGATATTAATAAAAAAAATATTTCACCGATTGCCCGAAAAAATATATTCGATACAATAAAATTTTTTTTGTTACTAATAAATTTTTTTCCCAGTGTAGCTATTAGATCAAGTAACGGTTGTATCGTCTGTCTTTTATTCTTATCATGGAGAAACAAAAACAGAATTAGGTTCAAGTAACAACCGCTACTTGAATTAAGTCTATGAATAGGAGCCTAAGATCGTCTATGATAATAAAAATTTATATGGTTGGAATGTATATTCAGAATAGATTAAATTACAAATATTATTCTCTCCATTAAGAAATAATAAGTTGATTAAAAAAAGTTTTTTTCGCATTTATTTTTAGTCTATTTTCAATTATAATAAATTTTATTGAAAATGGAGCAATTTATTTTAACATATTTTAACAAAAAAAATAATATTTTTATTTATTTAGAAATAATACTTTTAATCATACTTAAAAGTATAATGAAAATAATTTCAATCTATAAAATTCATAGTAAAGAATTAAATATTTTCATCTTACCTGCCAGAATTAAAATTTTGGATCTCGAATATTCGCTTTTGTGACTCGAAGGATTACAGTGAAGTTGACAGTGGTGATTTTTGATCTTCTGGCACAAAAGACACAAGAGTATCTTTTTTTTGTACTTTTTTAATACATCAGCTGTGTTCCAGATGCTTCTCGAGAGTGCGCACGCCGTATTCGTAAAATTTATATATATATATATATATATATATATATATATATATATGTATATATATATATATATGGGTCAAAATAACATCTTTTTATAAAAGTGTGCGCATGTGGATCACCGATTTTGCTGATTTTGAGATATGTTTTAGTATTATTAAAGTTAGGAATCTGTGCAAAATTTCAGCTCTCTAAGTGCAAAACTCGCCGAAATATGGCCTTTCAAAGGTCAAAAACTCCGCTTTTTTCGGCTGTTTTTCACTCTTTTCAAAATTCTGCCAAGACTCGAGTTTTTAACATATTTTAATTCGGCAGGCGGCAATTTCTTCGTTTTTATGTTAATTTTAAATTTTCGTAATTATATTTTTAAAAAATTCTAATCAGGCTTCTGAAAACTCTTAGAATAAAATACTGATTTTTGACATTTTTGACAATTTTTAAACAGCTGTAACTCATTTGAATTTTGATATTTTTAAATTATCAAAATTTTGTTTTATTGGTCAAAAAGAAAGCTTTAATTTGCATTTTTAAATTTTCAAAAAGGTTTAAAATTGACGGAGATACAAAGGTTTAAAGTTTGCAAAATTTCTAAAATATACGTTTTTACAAAATTTAGATCATTGTAACTCTGGCCGGACAACTTCAAATTCACTAAATCTTACAAGAAAACTTTCTATAAGTCACGTAAAATGAGGCCAAATAGGCCTGGTCAATGGTATCCTACGATTTTACTATTATTTGAACCTCTCATAATTCAGTATTTTGCTTCACAAGTAAATCAATACACCCAGCTGTTGCGTCTTCTACTCATAAATGCGAAAACCTTAAAAGATTCAACAGGCTATAAATTATGAAATGAGCGATAAAAAACTTGATTTTATGCTTGAGTATAGGTCTCTAGGTCGTTTAGAATAAAAGTTATAACAGTTTGAGAATTTTTTATTTCTCAAGGTATCAAATCCGTGAACGCTTACTCTAGCCGATTTTTAGATTGGTCTTAAATTTCCTATAACTTAATTTCTATGATACTTCAGGACTCTTATTGAAGCTCTAATTAAAAATTATTGCTTGTAATTTCAATATCTTTGATGAAGAATAAATGTAAGTCTGCTAACATCTAAAATAAACAACTTTATTTTTTTCTTATAACATCGTTAAGTCCCTATTGAAAATAATGACGTCTTTTAAAGACGTCTTTTAAAGACGTCTTTAAAAGACGTCTTTGGATGTGTCTGGATTTGTAACAAAAAAAGACATCTTTAAAAGACGTCTTTGAAAGACGTCTTTTAATAACGTCATAAGTCACAAGAGAAAATTCAAAAGTAGTTAAACTACAGGATAATAATTATTTTTTTATTTTCATTAAAACCTACAAAAATACCTCTATTCATTAGTTGAAATAGAGTGTGAGAAAACTATCATTATTTTAGATCAAACGAAACTGTCAGTTTATATGCTCTGAACTGTCTTATTCTTTTCGTGCGCATTTGCTTACCATAAAGAAATCAATCGCTAAAAAACGCGGTAGCCCTCTAACGAGCAATCATTAGTACTATTATATACATTCATATCAATTTGTATAATAGTACTGATGATTGCTCGTTAGAGGGCTACCGCGCTTTTTAGCGATTGATTTCTTTATGGTAAGCAAATGCGCACGAAAAGAATAAGACAGTTCAGAGCATATAAACTGACAGTTTCGTTTGATCTAAAATAATGATAGTTTTCTCACACTCTATTTCAACTAATGAATAGAGGTATTTTTGTAGGTTTTAATGAAAAATAAAAAAATAATTATTATCCTGTAGTTTAACTACTTTTGAATTTTCTCTTGTGACTTATGACGTTATTAAAAGACGTCTTTCAAAGACGTCTTTTAAAGACGTCTTTTTTTGTTCTAAATCCAGACACGTCCAAAGACGTCATTATTTTCAATAGGGGTATCAGCTATTACTTTAATTGAGTGTGACATCTTTACCGACGACTATCATATCTGTGTGATTTAATATTTCATATAAAAAAATTGAAGTAACAGCTGATACTCAAGTAATGATACTTAAGTTCCAAGTGATACTCAATACTCAAGTCATGACTATAAATTCGAGCCCTACCCTCACCTTGTGAATTTTCATACCTGTTTATACGATCGTGTACTAAATAAAACTAGAATGAACGTCTATGTTACTTTCGATTGTTGTTTTTTTAAAATAGCAATTATTACTTTTACTCATAGTAAATAAATGGGAAAAAATAAACAAGAAGTTTTTTAAATATGGCTTTAAATTGCTATATTGCAAAACTATTAGTACATGAAACTGAAAAATGTATCAGTGATTCTTATACACAAAATAATACTTTAAAAAATATAGATTCTTTTAGCAAAGATGACTTAAAATATTTGAGTTACCGTGTTCCTGGTTTTAAAATTGATTGCAATGATGTAACTTGCACTCACTATGCTGATAAATATTTAAGACATTATTCAATGAAACAAAAAAAATGTTGCGACCCATTCAACAAACATGCAGTGAATGTGAAAATTCATTTGAATGTATTAAGTCTTCAGGATTGTGAAAGTTTTGAAAAAATTCTAAACATTAGATTAATCCCAGGGCAAAAAATATGTCGTAATTGTTATAGAAAAATAAAGACTGCAATATTAAACTATGGTAAGCAAAATAACTATTGCCGTGATCCCTTTAAAAGACACAGAAATCCAGTGAATAATTTTCTGAAAATAGTAGATGAAAATATATCTGTAAAATTTGCAGTAGCCTGCAGCGATATTGAATTGTTATCAGGTGTCACAGTATGTTCCTCTTGTTATAACAGAATCCAGTCAATAGTATCAGAGTTCGAAACACAACAAAATATAAAATCTGATGTGAAAGCTACTGCGACTCAAAGCAGCGAAAGTAATAGTGAATCATTAGCAAGTTTACAAAACTCTGAGAACTTCATATCTACAAGTCAAAATACAGAAAATTTAGATTCACTTTATGCAATGTTTAATATTTCACCTATAGATAAAAATAAATTAACGCTTGATAGATTGAAAAATAAAGCATTAGATGCATTACAATGTATTGTTGGCGAAATTACCACTACAATGTGTAAAGTATATGATATTGAATTACCAAATTTTTCAAATTTAAATGAAATTCATCAGGATTCAGTAGCGTTTAAAGCATTTATCAAGAACTCAGTGAATTATTATAATTTAGCATCTAATACTAATGAAAAAATAAAAATTTTAAGCTTGATGCCATATGATTGGAGTTATAAAATGGTTAATCAATATTTTGACTGTTCTCGTTATTTTTATAATGAAGTAGTGAAACTACGAGAAAATGAAGGTAAATATTTGAATATCACATTGATAATAATATAATAATCACTATAATAATATTATAACAGTAATAATAATAATCACATTATTAATGTTAAATAGATTCAGAATTCATAACAAAAATAATAATTGTAAAAATTAAATTTTAATTAATAAATGCAATAATTAAAATATATTTTATCTAGTTCTGTTTCCTTAAAAAATACAAAAATGACTAGTTTATAGTTATCACAGGAAAGTGTTAGTAATCAATGATTGTGATATACTAATAAATAAAAATAAATTATAAATTTAATACTAAAATAATTAATGAATTTTTTCGTTCAAATTTATCTGGAGAATTTTTTATTACAAAAACTTTTTATTAAAACCAATGATCAAATATTGCAGTATAATACACAATATTTCATTTCTACTATTATAAAAAAATTTAATGAACTAATCATAGTAATTAAAATCCATACAATGTTTAAAATGCACATTAGAAGCATTATTTAATCATAATTTTTTAGAAATTGAAAATTTTGTATCTGTGGCATTTCATGTCAACTCACCTGGTCAAAGAATAAAAATCGCTAAAAATCTGAAAATATTTTCTATTTGATACCCAAAATATACAAAAAAAAATTTTTAGAGGCTTAGGTCCAAGAGGTCAAGAGCTAAAGGTCATGAAATTTTGGGATTTTTTGAATTTTTTTTGTTAAATTATCATCTTTGATATTTTTTTATTCAAAAACTAACGATCTTAGAAAAAAATGTATAAACAAATTTTTTGTTGGAAATTATGTGTAGAAACTGTACAAATTTTTCCCAATTCCAGAGTGGCTATCTTCTGATTGGTCCATTATATATTTGCATATAATTTTAAATTACTCGAGTTCGCCCAGATTCATTTTATTCATTTAGCATTAAAAAGTTGCATTATATATTGACCTTTGACTGAAATTTTTCCTCATGTGCGAAAAGTTCTCTGTAAGCAGCTATGGAACTTTCAATTTTTCCAAAAATAATGTTTTCAGTGATATTGAAAATTTTTATTTGAAATTTGCTCTCAACACTCTTGATAATTCTTAATTATTAATATGATAATTATTTTGATATTGTTATTATATTTTAAAATTTTATTATATTTTAACAATTTGAATCTTATTCAATGCAGAATTAAGCTAAATTAATAACTGTACATTCACATAATAAAAATCCACTTATAAGTTTAAAGTCAAAGTACACTGAACAAAGAATTATTAAATTATTTCACAGTTGCATTCCACATTGCTATTTAATTAATATTAAATAGAAAAATTGTGAACTCACAATACACTAAACAATCAAGTTTAAAATACACAACAGAAATCTATAGAAAGAAAGCGAACAAGCTATTCAGCTTGATAACTTTTAAGTTATAAATAAAAATTAATTTTTCTGTTTAAATAAGCTGAGGTTGAAGTGATAATCCCAAAAATATCAGCAGAACCTACTGATTTATCTTACAGATTTATTGATACTGTTCACTGTTAAGTGTGAGGCAGCATCTATAATTGTATACTTAATAAATAGCTGTAAAAGTTATTGATTTTTTTAATTCTCTTGGTGTATTTAGTACAATGTTTGTAAATATGCAGACAAGAGCAAGGTCCTTTGTCTTGTTCAATTTCAGAATAAATTCCAAATTGGTGTGATAAAACTTTATGAAAGACATAGTCTAAGTATCACATACAAGTAGCTTTTTAATGGCAAAATTAAAAATTTATATAATATAATTATAAAATCATTGCATTGTTTGAAATTTTTAATTTAATCAATATTTCTATTTTTATTCTTTGAAATGCTTTATGATATAAATTTAAATTATAAATACGGTTGAAGTTATCAATTTTAAATTCACAAATATATTTATGAAAATATAATTTTATTATCAAAGCAGAAGATTCCAGTCAAATTGAGTCGCAAACAATAATTTTTAATAAAATCTTTCGAATTTGTATTGTGTACTTGAAATAAAAATAAAAAATATGAGATTATATAATGATATAAATAAAATTTATTTACCATAAATTTAATATTAATTCAATAGCAGTTTGGAATGCAACTGTAAAATAATGAAATAATTTTTCGTTCAGTGTGCTTTGACTTTCAACTAAGTGGCCTTTAATCTAATTGAGTGGATTTTGATTATGCGGTTGTGCAGTTATTGATTTAGCTTAATTCTGCACGAATCGAGATTAAAATTGTTAAAATATAATAACATTTCAAAATATAATAATAATATTAAAATAATTATCATATTAATAATTAAGAATTATCAAGAGTGTCGAGGGAAAATTTCCAATAAAAATTTTCAATAACACTGAAAACATTATTTTTGGAAAAATTAAAAGTTTGATAGCTGCTTACAGAGACATTTTCCACATGGGGGAAAATTTCAGTTAAAAGTCTATATATAATGCAACTTTTTAATGCCAAATGAGTAAAATGAACCTGGACGAACTCGAGTAATTTAAAATTATATGCAATTATATAACGGATCAATCAGAAGATAGCAACTCTGGAATTGGGAAAAATTTGAACAGTTTCTACACATAATGTCCAACAAAAAATGTCTCGATACTTTTTTTCAAAGACCCTTAGTTTTTGAATAACAAAATATCAAAGATGATAATTTAACAAAAAAATTCAAAAAATCCCAAAATTTCATGATCTCTTGCTCTTGACCTCTTTGACCTAGACCTCTTAAAATTGTTTTGTATACTTTGAGTATCAAATATAACATATTTCCAGATTTTCAGCGATTTTTATTTTTTGACCAGGTGAATTGACATGAAATGCCCCATCTATATAAAATGATGTATATAATAAAATTCTATTTTATCATAGGGCCAATGTCACGTTCCAGAAAGTTATACACTCGCGTTCCTGATGAAGTAAAAAGGAAATCATTGAATACTATAAAAATGATTGCAATAGTCGTCCATGCAGTGGGATGAAGGAATGTGTTATGCAAAAATTTCCTAATGCTAAATCGATTCCAGTACCAAAGAGACTTTTGATGTATGATACTAGAGATCTATACAATAATTGGTTACAGGAGAAAACGTGTGAAGAGAAACCATGTTTTTCATTCTTTGCATCTTTGCGCCCTAAAGAATGTGTATCAGCTGGAAGCCCTGGAACGCACACAGTTTGTGTATGCGAGTTACATCAAAATGTTAAATTAAGATTATCTGCTTGGAATAGAAAAATAAACTATAGACTGCTTATAGATGAAGCCGTTTGCTCTATTGATAACAAAAATTGCATGCTGCATCAAACATGTACAATGTGTCCAGGGCGCAATGCAATTTTTCAATACTTATCCAATGCGCAAGATAATTTGTCAATACTTTCCACTTGCATGTGTTTTAAAAAATGGGAAACTATCAAGACAAGTGCAGGAAAAGAAGGAGCTCAATTTAGTAAAACAGTTCTCAATGACTTGGAAGAACCTCGTGATGAGTTCTTAAATAAACTTGTAGAGGATATTTATAAATTAATGCCTCACCATTTTGTTAGTGAGAATCAAAAAATATTCCTCAAAGCATGCAAATCAAATTTAGACAAAAACACCTGTCTGATCTTAATGGATTTTTCAGAAAATTTTGCTTTTATCTGTCAAGATTCGACTCAGGGCTATTATTATAATAATAGTCAAGCCACTGTACACCCTTTTGCTGTATATTACAAGGATGAAGCGTCTGAAGAACTGAAGATTTTAAATTTCTGTGTAATATCAGATTGTACAAAACATACAGCGGTTGCAGTTAATATATTACTTATTGATAAATAAAATTATGAAAGTAAATATATATTTATTTTCATAATTTTATTTATCAATAAGTAATAGAATTTTGAAAAAAGTAAAATATTATTTATTTTTCATCCAAGTTCATTAGTTTATAAAAATAAAAAATGTTTTAGGAATCATTTCATCAATTTATGCCATCATGAAGAAGATTTTAGGTTCAAAGTTATATCTCATAATTTTTCAGCAACAAGTCACGGCAAAAATGTATGTGATGGAATTGGTGCCACTGTTAAGAAATTGACAAGAAGAGCTTCATTACAAAGACCTATCAATAATCAAATACAAACTGCAAGGCAAATGTTTGATTATTGTCAAGATAATATTTCAGGAATAAGGTAAAAAAAATTACTAATTCTGTTACTAACAATTTATAATTGTTTTGATATTTATTCTTATTATAGTAACAAATAATTTATTTGATAGATTTCTTTATGTTAATCAACAAGATGTTGAAGCAAGGGATCGAAAACTTCATTCTCGCTTTCAGGCAGCTCGAAGAATTAGTGACACTAGAATTCATCACTATTTTGAGCCAATCAGCCAATCTCGTATGAAAATTAAAATTTTCTCTGCTGATGATGAATTCGCATTAGTTAATATTGCATAAAGTAAATAGTAGTTCCAAAAAATATTTTCCAAAATTCAAAATATAGTTTATTCAAATAGTAGGATAAACTATATTTTTAATTCAGCATAAGCTTTCGTTTTATTCTTTATTCACTTGATTTTTTATCATTTTTAGATAACTATTTATAAGGCTAGCCAACTTTAAGTGTGTTACTATGCTTCATTTGATTATTTAGAAATTTAAATGATTTCCCAATCCAGTGTGAAAATTTTGAAAGTACTAATATCTATTAAAAGTTATGAAAAGATATTAGAGAATATCAGTGTGCATCAAAGAAAGTGGTTTTGAGTGGGGTTTTGCACATTTAAATATACATCAATACCTTCTAATCCTCTTTTAAGAGGAGGTCACGTATCTCTGTCCTTTTCTAATCAAAGAAATGATTTTTTTACAAAAACTAATAACTTTATCAAAAAATTAAGAGAAAGCCGCATCTTGTATCAAAAAAAGCAATATTTTCTTTGATAAGAAAAAATTAATTTTATTGCTTCGTTGTTCAGAAAACCTTGAAAAACCAAATTGTCCACCCTAACCTCTATGATTTAAGTTTTTCAAGGTTTTCTTGAAAACGAAGCAATAAAATTAATTCTTTCTAATCAAAGAAAATATTGCTTTTTTTATTACAAGATGCGGCTTTCTCTTCATTTTTTGCTAAAGTTAATAGTTTCTGTAAAAAACTCAATTCTTTGATTAGAAAAGGACAGAGATACGTGACCTCCTCTTAAAATTTGGTATCAAATAAAATGTTTATATTTTTATAACGGACATATTTTAATACATTTTGATACCTTTATACCTACATCGATGTCATTTTATGAATTTAAAAAAACTGCTTTACAAAATATTTCTAAAAAGAAAATCCGAAATTATGTAGTGCATTATGTTATATTTTAATACCTTTTAAAACTTTTTATACTTGTTACATCTTTTGATTATTCTTATGAGATAAATTTAGTCATGGATCTAATCAAAAACATTGCGGAGTGTAAAATAATTTAGTAAAAAAACTATTTGAATTATTTTAAAATAAGACTAGAAAGAATTCGTCAACCGACTCCTGAGTCTTTTTATAATATAAACCTTTCAAAATTCAGAATATTGCTTCTCAAGTAAGCCAACACTTTCACCTTTTGTGGCGTTTTTTAAAAAATTTGAGAGCCCTAGGAGATTCTACACGTCATAAATTATTAAAGTAGATAGCAAAAGCTATTATTCAAGCTTTGATGAAAGTCTCTAGGTGGTTTAGAACGAAAGTTAAAACAGTTAACGATTTTTATAAACTGAAGGTAATAAATCCGTGAACGTTCATTTTATCCGACTTTGAAATTGGTCTCAACTTATTTATAACTCCGGCTTTGTATCAGCTAGTAATTCACCAAAAATCAAATTGAACGTCTTCTCTTACAGTTTTATCATCTTGGATAAAACTTTTTTTAGTCAAGTTTAATGTGCCAACAGCATCGCGAAATAATGTTATAAGAAAAAAAGAAAGTTGTTTATTTTAGATGTTAGCAGACTTACATTTATACTTCATCAAAGATATTGAAATTACAAGCAATAATTTTTAATTAGAGCTTCAATAAGAGTCCTGAAGTATCATAGAAATTAAGTTATAGGAAAGTTAAGACCAATCTAAAAATCGGCTAGAGTAAGCGTTCACGGATTTGATACCTTGAGAAATAAAAAATTCTCAAACTGTTATAACTTTTATTCTAAACGACCTAGAGACCTATACTCAAGCATAAAATCAAGTTTTTTATCGCTCATTTCATAATTTATAGCCTGTTGAATCTTTTAAGGTTTTCGCATTTATGAGTAGAAGACGCAACAGCTGGGTGTATTGATTTACTTGTGAAGCAAAATACTGAATTATGAGAGGTTCAAATAATAGTAAAATCGTAGGATACCATTGACCAGGCCTATTTGGCCTCATTTTACGTGACTTATAGAAAGTTTTCTTGTAAGATTTAGTGAATTTGAAGTTGTCCGGCCAGAGTTACAATGATCTAAATTTTGTAAAAAACGTATATTTTAGAAATTTTGCAAACTTTAAACCTTTGTATCTCCGTCAATTTTAAACCTTTTTGAAAATTTAAAAATGCAAATTAAAGCTTTCTTTTTGACCAATAAAACAAAATTTTGATAATTTAAAAATATCAAAATTCAAATGAGTTACAGCTGTTTAAAAATTGTCAAAAATGTCAAAAATCAGTATTTTATTCTAAGAGTTTTCAGAAGCCTGATTAGAATTTTTTAAAAATATAATTACGAAAATTTAAAATTAACATAAAAACGAAGAAATTGCCGCCTGCCGAATTAAAATATGTTAAAAACTCGAGTCTTGGCAGAATTTTGAAAAAGAGTGAAAAACAGCCGAAAAAAGCGGAGTTTTTGACCTTTGAAAGGCCATATTTCGGCGAGTTTTGCACTTAGAGAGCTGAAATTTTGCACAGATTCCTAACTTTAATAATACTAAAACATATCTCAAAATCAGCAAAATCGGTGATCCACATGCGCACACTTTTATAAAAAGATGTTATTTTGACCCATATATATCTATCTAACAATATAAACTTTAATTTACAAAATTAAGTTCAATATCGAGAATCGAAACCAATTAAATGCCATGAATGTTTTTTTGTAGTGCAAATTTACCCCTGTAAAATAAAAATCAATTAAACATAAGAAAAGAGTTATTAATAGTGTATAACACCAGAAGTATCTAAGATTGGAGACATCTTACTCCATAAATGTATTCCCTAGCGGAAAAAATAAATAAAACATTTAGAATCATTCTAAAAGTTTTTGTCAGAATCCCAAAAAAATGAAACAAACTAAAACAAACTGAAAACTTTTGTAAAAATTTGGACCAAATACTTAGAGTATTACAGTTTGTTTCTTTTTCTTTCATTTCTTTTCGTTTTCTTTCATTCTATTTCATTTTCTCTCATTTTCTTTCATTTTTTTTACTGTTTTTTAGTACTTGCGGAAAAAATAAGTAAAACATTTGAAATCATTTTGAAAGTTATTGTAAGAATCCAAAAAAAAAAGAAACTGAAATAAAATGAAAGAATCTGAAAAATTTTTGTAAAAATTAAAATAAAATAATCAGAGTAATTCAGTTAGTTTCATTTTCTCTCATTTTTTTTTATTTTTTTTTATTGTATTTTAGCACTGGCGGAAAAAATTAATAGAACATTTAATTTTATTCTGAAGGTTATTGTGAGAATCCGAAAAAAACGAAAGAAACAAAATGAAATGTTACGGCCGAATTTACTTCGGTCGTTGGGTTTCAACAAAAATTATTTATTTTTGTGTTGAACCAGTCAGTCCCAGGATTTACCTTTCACAAGTCAATATATTTCTTTTTATAATTATTTATATACATAAATATATTAATAAGAAAAATAATAAAAATATTAATTATTAAGGTTAAATATTTTATTCATGTTTATTTACTTTTTTCTTATTACAATTTATTTAAAACTACAGTTTATAAACTGACTTACTTTATTCGAAGAAAGAGGGAAAGAGAAGAATGTTCTAACGATTGTGATTTCCTTTTTCTCTGTGATCCTTTCTTCTTTTCTGATCTGTCAATTTGGTTTCTGCGCCAGCTTCACTTCACAGATAATATTAAGGATCACTTAGATCGTTATTCACCATTAATTATCCCTCTTAATTGTGTTCTATTTTTATTTTTATAAAAATGTTCAAAATGTTTCAGTTTATTCCAGTTTGTTTCAGTTTCTTTCGTTTTTTTCAGATTCTTACAATAACTTTTAGAAAGAATTTAAATGTTTCATTAATTTTTCCCACTAGTGCTAAAATACAATAAAAAAAAATTAAATAAAATGAGAGAAAATAAAACTAACTGAAATACTCTGATTATTTAATTTTAATTTTTACAAAAATTTTTAAAATGCTTCAGTTTGTTTCTTTCGTTTTTTTTCAGATTCTTACAATAACCTATATTATGAAATTAAATGTTTTACTAATTTTTTCCGCTAGTGCTGAAATACAATAAAAAAAAATGAACAAAAAAAATTAAAAAGAGAGAAAATGATACTAACTAAATTACTCTGATTATTTTATTTTAATTTTTACAAAAATTTTTCAGTTTGTTTCATTTTTTTCTGTTTATTTCAGTTTCTTTTGTTTTTTTCGGATTCTTACAATAACTTTCAAAATTATTTTAAATGTTTTATTTATTTTTTTCGCAAGTACTAAGAAACAATAAAAAAAATGAAAGAAAATGAGAGAAAATGAAATAGAATGAAAGAAAACGAAAAGGAATGAAAGAAAATGAAACAAACTGAAATACTCTAAGTATTTTGTCCAAATTCTTACAAAAGTTTTCAGTTTGTTTCAGTTTGTTCATTTTTTTTCGGATTTTTGCAAAAACTTTTAGAATGATTCCAAATGTCATTTATTTTTTCCGCTAGGGTTATTTTTGAATTTTTTTATATTAATTTTATTTTTAAGTTATGAATTTGATTTAATTGATTGCTAACATTATCGAAATTCCTATATAAATCACAAATTTGTTCTAGATAATTTTTAATAAAAAATAGTTCAATTTTAATTACTTTATGTGCTTACAGGAGTTATGAACTGTTTTATTTATTGATTGTTGTCTCACTTCTATTTTAATATTTTTAATAATAACCATTTTCATAAGTTTTTATCCATCTTAGTCTAGGTGCCAGATAGGTCACAGTGGCCTCTTTAATTTAGATTGACCCACCTAAGGTTTTTTAATTTATTTTGACCTTCTGAACACGAAAATCGATGGTGGATTTCGATCCGGATGTCGAATAAATTATTATAAACAATTTAATTGTTTATAACGCTATAACTATTAAAAAAAGAGATTCAAAAATCTTGTCTAATACTTTCTTCTGCGGCTTTTCAGAACAAATACACTCGATTTTGAATCGTGTTATTTGGATAATTACAACTAGAGATTTTGTTAATTTATTGCAAATTGACGAGATAAACTCTTCGCGCTTGATAAAATTCGACTATATCTCAGGTTCTATCAAACATTTTTAATCGATTAAGGTCACATTTTAAAGGCAAAAGTATTTTTTACAAAACTATACTACTTGAAGCTATTTATGAACATCGATAAACAAAACATATAATAGTACTAATAATTGAGCGCTAGGCGGCTACCATGCTTTCTATCTATTGACTCGCTTATGGCAAGTAAATGCGCACAAAAACATAAAAGAGTTTAGAACTTATAAGCTGGTAGTTTCATTTGGTCTAAAACAACGATCATTCAACCTGCTTTCTCACGTTCTATTTTTCTCAATGAACAGAGATATTTTTATAAGTCGCGATGAAATCATAAATAAAATTTTATAAAAATAATATTTTAATCGTTAAAATATAATTGAGACTGATAAAACGAGAATTAAAGCACTTTTTTGCTATTTTAATTGTTTATAATGCTAGAACGTTTAAACAAAAAGAGATGAAGAAATCTTGTCTGATACTTTTTTCTGCGGCTTTTTAAAACAAATACACCCGATTTTGAATCATGCTGTTTCGTTAATTACAACTTGAGATATTGTTAATTTATTGCAAATTATCGCTACGAACCCGTAAAAACTTAGGTACAAAAATTAAATCTATCAATCTATTTTTATTAATAATGAAAAAAAAATAAGGAAATATACATAAATAAACAGGTAACATTGGAATATTAAGAAAAAACTTATATTATTCATTCAACTTAAGAATAATTTACTTATTTTTAGATGTATTATTTTTCATGCATGCACAAAAAGTACAGCATGATGTGTTTTTTTTTTACAAAAGCAAGCTTTTGTATTACAAACTTTGCAATTATACAGTCGCACTAAGTCATCAAGAGGTGGAAAAATTGTTCTAAAAAGGCGCAGAAAAAAGTATATAACAAGATTTTTGTATCACTTTTTGTTTAAACGTTGTAGCGTTATAAACAATTGAAATAGCAAAAAAAGTACTTTAATTCTCAATTTGATCAGTCTCCCTTTGTTTACCGATGTTTATAAATAGCCTTAAGTAGTATAGATTCTTAAAAAATACTTTTACCTTTAAATTGAGACCTTAATCGATCAAAAATGTTTTATAGAACCTGAGATATAGTCGAATTTCATCAAGCGTGACGAGTTTATCTCGTCAATTTGCAATAAATTAACAATATCTCAAGTTGTAATTAACGAAACAGCATGATTTAAAATCAGGCGTATTTTTTTTTAAAAAGTCGCAGAAGAAAGTATTAAACAAGATTTTTGTATCTCTTTTTGTTTAAACGTTGTAGCGTTATAAACAATTGAAATAGCAAAAAAAGTGTTTTAATTCTTATTTTGATCAGTCTCCTTTTGTCTATCGATGTTTATAAATAGCTTCAAGTAGTATAGTTTTGTAAAAAATACTTTTGCCTTTAAAATGTGACCTTAATCGATTAAAAATGTTTGATAGAACCTGAGATATAGTCGAATTTTATCAAGCGCGAAGAGTTTATCTCGTCAATTTGCAATAAATTAACGAAATCTCTAGTTGTAATTATCCAAATAACACGATTCAAAATCGAGTGTATTTGTTCTGAAAAGCCGCAGAAGAAAGTATTAGACAAGATTTTTGAATCTCTTTTTTTAATAGTTATAGCGTTATAAACAATTAAATTGTTTATAATAATTTATTCGACATCCGGATCGAAATCCACCATCGATTTTCGTGTTCAGAAGGTCAAAATACATTAAAAAAAGAGGCCACTATGACCTATTTGGCGCTTAGACTATCTAGTATGCACTGTAATGATCGGCCGCATATGGAGATGCGTTGTAATAATCGGCTGCATATGGAGATGCGCTGTAATAATCAGCTAGATATGGGAATGCGCTGTAATAATAGACTGCATATGGGGATGCGCTGTAATGATCGGATGCATATGGGGATACCTTGTGATAATCGACTACATATAAACATAGGCTTTAATAATCAATTGTATATAAAGATACGATACATATAAAGTCATGCTTTTCAAATTAATGTTTTATAAAAAAATTTAAAACGCTCAAAAATATTGCAATAAAAATAAAAATAAACGAGTGAGCGGAGCCTGTATTTCAAAATTAAAAAAAAACGCTTTACCGAAGAATCCTTTTGTAAAAGTATAGAAGCTTGGATGAAACGCTACACATAGTGTATGTTGTTTATATAACGACAAATATATATATATATATATATATATATATATATATATATTTATATATATGTGTGTGTGTGTGTGTGTGCGTGTTTTTGTGCGTGATTAACGAAGCGTGTAACAACGTTTAAATATAGATTGTTTAAGATTTTCAAAAGCATATATCTGCATTTTTTACTAATCAATTTTACTCATTTTGTTTTTTGCTTCACACAAAAAACTATGAAATCGAACAGGTACAATTTTATAGGTATCATTGTCTTTTATAAGCAAAAAAAATTTTAGTAAATAATTGATGTACATTTTGAGAAAAATGCATGTGCATAAGAAGTGCATTTTTTAATAAAAGGAATATATTCAGGTAGTTTTTCAGCCTTTTTTTAAGTTTATTGCAGAATCAAAGAAGATTTAAAGCAAAATAGAAAAAAGTTTACCAGCATCTATTTAAAATTAGAGAAATGGTTACCGTTAAAAGCTAATCTCAAAATTTTCCGTTTGAACATTTAGTTTTCGTATGTGTCACTTTATTTGATTTGTTTCTTCTTATTTTTAGAGTAGGATAACATACCCCATGAGCACAGTTATTGGTTACTTAAGTTATACTATCTGTTCAATTTAAAATAGGATCAGCCAAATTGTTGGAAATAGCAAGGCTGTGATTTCTGAAAAATTGGTTCCTATTTTTCATAGTAGTTTTTTTTAACTTTTCGTTTGAGACAAAACCAGATTTTCTGTCCTTGTCTAATTGATTTTTTTGTTATATACTCATGTATTAATCGTTGTATCTACGTATTGAAAGTTGAGCGCAATAAATATTATAATTATGAATATTCAAGCACAAAAACATGAAATTCTATCGTATTGTTTTTTTAGAAAAGGAAAGATCGTTGAAGTAAAAGTTCACGTCTATAATATTTTTCCGGTTTCTTATTTTTCTCAAAAACAATCTGATAGAATTTTTTTTTGTGCATAAATATTTATAATAATATCTATTGCACATAACCTTTAATTTGCAGATACAACGCTTATTACTTGAGTAAATAACAAAAACCTGATCAGACAAGGAAAGCAAATCCAGCCTACTCTTAAATCTACCTTTGCCTTTTTCAAACCAATAAACAAGAGATGAAATAATAATTCTTCCATTAGTTCTAATCTATTTGTTAAAATATACTTCACAAAGAAAATATCAAATCCTTATGAACTTGGGAAAGTTGGAAATCATTTTAAGGTGACTTCGGAATTTAGGTTGGGTTTCATTCTTTAGTTTATAAATCATGCTTTTAATACATGATATTTTTCAGATCTTTTAATTTTCTACCATTTTACCAGACGTCTTTGAAGACGTCTTTGGTCGTGTCTTAGATTGGAACCAAAAAAGACGTCATTTTTCCAATGTTTAGAAAATTCAACAAATGACGTCTTTTTATTATTTCAAAGACGTATTTTTTTTAATAAAAATGATTTCTTTTCTTACGAATTTTTATTTAAAAAATACGTTTTTAAAATTATAAAAAGACGTATTTTTATTAAAAAAAATACGTCTTTGAAAATGTAAAATGACGTTATTCGTTAAATAGCTTTTCTAAACATTAGAAAAATGACATCTTTTTTGTTCCAATTTCAGACACAACTAAAGACGTCTTTCAAAGTCTTTGAAATTTGTATAAGGGATCGCAAAACTTGAAAATCGCCACCTAGTGACTTCCAGTCGAATCGATGGTTACGCTTGCGTCAATTTTATTTTAACTCACCGGGTGGCGATTTTCAAGTTTTGCGATCCCTTATACAAATTTCAAAGACGCAGATATATAAGGCCAGAACGCTCTCAGTTCAATCGCATATGCTCTTCGTTTTTCGAAGAGTTGAAACTACGAGGTTAACCTCGTTTTCGTTGTTTTTTCCTTTAAATGGAAAATGATTATCATGTAAAGTCATTTTTCAATGACATAATTTATGAAATATAACGTTTTTTTTCCTAAATTCGTAGAAAATGACGTCTTTAAAAGACGTCTTTAGTTGTGTCTTAAATTGGAACAAAAAAGATGTCATTTTTCTAATGTTTAGAAAAGCTATTTAACGAATAACGTCATTTTACATTTTCAAAGACGTATTTTTTTAAATAAAAATACGTCTTTTTATAATTTTAAAAACGTATTTTTTAAATAAAAATTCGTAAGAAAAGACATCATTTTTATTAAAAAAAATACGTCTTTGAAATAATAAAAAGACGTCATTTGTTGAATTTTCTAATCATTGGAAAAATGACGTCTTTTTTGGTTCCAATCTAAGTCACGACCAAAGACGTCTTAGAAAGACGTCATTATTTTCAACAGGGAGGACGTCATTCGTTTTAAAAAAAGAATTGTTTTTTGAAGATTTATGTCTTTTACTATGAGTATTTATTGGAAAAATACGTCTTTGAAATTATTTTACTTATAAAAAAGACGTCTTTTAATTACTATATTTCCGGAACATTAAAAAAATGACGTCTTATTTTGTTCCAATTTAAGATACGACCAAAGACGTCTTCAAAGACATCTTTTAAAGATGTACTGGAAAGACGTCATTATTTTCAACAGGGTAATAATACGAAGTTCAAAGATTGCGTTATATTTTACATATTTTTTGAATATTCAATTACATTATGGATGAAGTAATAATGATCTTTAATTATAAAATTTAACTCAAGATATCTTTAAGTGTTATCATTGTTCCTTAAAAATAAGAATGATTACTATTGATCGAAACAGGACTTCCAAACGCATGTGAACTATAGTGATTGTTTTTCAAATCTGAATCTTCCTTTTTAAAAACAGTGAAGTTATCTATTTTTCTATTATTCTCTGATAATTCTTCCTCTATTTTGCTTTTATAATCATTTCGTGGTTGAGATGATGAACTGGAAATGGATTCACATTTGGAAATTGCTCCTCTCTCACCTTTCCACAAATTATTAGTTAAATGTGAAGTATCTTGTGTCAATAACGATACACCTTTGCTGAAATAAATTCAAGATTTTATAAAAATGATCATTTGATTTTTAACTTATTTAAGAGGAAGTCGAGTATATCTGTACTTTTCTAATCGAAGAATTGATTTTATTACGAAAACCAATAATTCTAGCAAAAAATGAAGAGAAAGTCGTATTTTGTATTAAAAGAAGCAATATTTTCATTGATGAGAAAGAATTAATTTTATCGCTTTGTTTCCAAGAAAACTTTGAAAAAACTTATAACATAGAGGTCAGGGTAAACAATTTGGTTTCCCAAGGTTTTCTTGAAATAGAAGCAATAAAATTAATTTTTTCCTATTGAAGAAAAATTTTCTTTTCCTGATACAAGATGCAGCTTTCTCTTTATTTTTTGCTAAAGTTATTAGTTTGCTCAAAATTAATTCTTTGATTAGGAAAGGACAGAGATACGTGATCTCCTCTTAAGGGAACTGTAAAAAATATTCTCAAGACATTATAAATGATACGTGAACCTTTTTTCTAAGCAATCAAATTATTATTTAAAAAATAGTTTTAAACAAATTTTCATCTTTGTAGTATTTGAAATCCAACAATTTTGTTTAAGTGATGGTTTTGTGTCTATAAGGCCTAGTTCACATATGATTCATTATATATTTGAGTGCGTTTTTCATAATGTTTTTACTATAAGATATTGTTTATTATAAACATTGCATTCATCTTTAACAGTATATAGTCACACAATTTTTCCAAACTCCAAATAAATATTAAAATTCACAGAATTTTCTCATATTATTGACTAAACTGTACTTTGGGACCCATATCATTAAAGATTCAAGGACCTATAGATATTTTGTATTCTAATACTAAACTAATAAATAAACATTTTTTTAAAGAATAACACGAGATTATGAGGATCCGTATACTCATGCGCTAATAATTTAGAAAAGGGACCCAAGCGGAAATAATCTGCCGTTAATAACTAATAATAATTATATACAACGAAAAATAATTTTTAAAAAAAGTTATCATTTTTTATTATTTGTTATAAAAGTGTAGATTTTGGACTGTAATAACTGTTTATAATAGTTATTAATAATTATTTCACATTTATAACAGTTGATAAAAGTTATTATCAGTTATTATTTTTTATTATCTTTTTCAGCATCGTAAGTATATGCATAAAGTAAACCGTAAGTAAAAATTATTATCGGTTATTATTTTTTTTTTCTTTTTCAATCTAAGAGTTACTAATAATTATTTTCTATTTATAAAAGTTAATAGAAGTTATTATTAGTTATTATTTTTTATCATCTTTTTCGGTATGGAAGGTATACATATAAAGCAAACGTTGAATAAAAGTTATTATCGGTTATTATTTTTTTTTATCTTTTTTAGTATGGAAGGTATATACACATATAAAGCCAACGTTAAATAAAAGTTGTTAATATTATTTTTTAGTAATTTTTATTAATTTTTTTATTAATTTTTTGAATTTTAAAGGTGTTCACTTGAAGGAAATGATAAAAAAAGTTATAATTTTTTTTTCATTAGATTTTAAAAATTGTTAAAAATTGTTTTTGATTATTGAAAGTAAGTAGATAGGTAAGGATATAATTGATTCTCACCTATTTTTACTACTTTCTTTAATCTTTTACTGTTCAGTTGATCAACAAAATCTTTCGTTTCTTGAGAAATAAAGCTTTCCGTTTCTAATTGTGGAATTTGTTGATAAGTTAATAGTCTAATAACTATTTCTTTAGCGATGTGGTAATTACTTTTCTTCAGTTCAAGTAAATTTTTATTATGGCTTTCGAAGGGAAAAGTATTGATTGCCCATAGTGGTCCCCAATTCACGACAGTATCAGTTAAATGTAACAGTGAATGTACATTGTAGTACATATACTTATCTCCGAAAAATATACCAAAATAAAAAACAAATTCTATTAATAAAATTTTTGAAATCTTCAGTTCATGTGGTGATATGCTATCTTGTAGAAGAGTATTTAAAGCTGAGATAAACATTGCAAGATGATTTAGATATTTTCTAGGTAGAAGCCCTTTTAGGCTTGGTAAAGCACCGAATAAAATCCAAATGAGCCAATCAGAAGCTGATAAAAAATAATAAAAAATAAAAACTAATAATAATTTTTATTCTAGGTTTGGTTTAGCGTATGATTTTCAAATTGAAAAAGCTAATAAAAAATAATAAAAAATAAAAACTAATAATAACTATTGTTTCATAAGAAAGTAATAAAAAATAATAACTAATAATAACTTTTATTTTAGGTTTGGTTTATGCGTATGATTTCCAAATTGAAAAAGCTAATAAAAAATAATAAAAAATAATAAGAAATTAAAACAAAAAATAAAAAATAATAACTATTTCAAACTTTTATTACAGTCCAAAATCTAGACATTTTAAATTGTTAATATCAGTTATTATTTTTTATCATTTTTTATTTCAGAATGTGATTTCCGCCTGGGGAGTTTAGAAAAAACTTTTTTATTCCATTTAAAAAAAATTAATGTCAACTTTATGAGAAAATAGATAAGACTTAAATTAACTTTCCTCGAGAGAAGGTCGAGTATATCTGTCCTTTTCTAATAAAAAAATTGATTTTTTTACAAAAACTAATAATTTTGTATGAAAAAAGGGAATATTTTCATTGATGAGAAAGAATTGATTTTATCGCATCGTTTACAAGAAAACTTTGAAAAACTTAAAACATAAAGGTTAGGGTAGACAATTTTTTTTCAAGGCTTTCTTGAAAACGAAGCAATGAAATCAATTCTTTCTTATCAAAGTAAATTTTGCTTTTTTTGATACGAGATGCAGCTTTCTCTTTTTTTTTGCTAAGGTTATTAGTTTTTGCAAAAAATTAATTCTTTGATTAGAAAAAGATAAAGATACGTGACCTCCTTTTAACAAGGTTTTAGAACTGATGCAGATTAAAAGACTGCAGAATCATAAAATATAGAAACACCATTCTTATAATATTATTATTGGCAGGATTGCGAAAAAAGTAATTAGAAATTGTTTGAATTACAAATCACTTTTAATTAACTAATCGAAAGTAATCGTAAATTGTAAGAGCTTTCATTAAAAATTAAAAAAGCATTCATAATTAAATAAATTTGAACTATAAAATTAAAATGTAATCGTGAATTAAAAGGGCTTTAATTGAAAGTTCAAATGGGATTCTTAATTAAATATATTTTAATTAAGAATCAAGAAAAGTAATATTTTCTTTGATGAAAAGAAATTGATTTCATTGTTTCCTTTTCAAGAAAATCTTGAAACATAGAAGTTAGGCTAAACAATTTGGTTTTTCAAGGTTTTCTTGAAAACGTAGCAATAAAATTAATTCTTCCTCATCAAAGAAAATCTTGCTTGTTGTGATACGAGATGCGACTTTTTCTTATTTTCTGCTAAAATAAGAGAAATAATAGGTTAATTCTTTAATTAAAAAAGTATGGAGATATGTGACCTGCTCTTAAAGGGGCTTTAATTGAAAATTCAAAAGAAATGTTTTATTACGATGAATTTTAATTCAGAAATCAATAGATAATAGTGAATTAGAAAGGCTCCAATTAAAAACTCATATCTACAGTACCTTTTTAATTAAATGTGCTGAAAAATCTCCATCACGTCAACTTTCCTAGCATGGCGCATGAGCGCTTAATTCTGTTGTTTTAAACTTGCGCTTGCGGTATCAGAATGTATATAAAAAAAATACTTAATACATTATTTCGATGTATTTTTCCCTCAGCTTTTCAATGGTGGGGTCAGATTCTCTAAAATTTTCCATTTTCCTATTAAATCTGCCGTCCAAAGTGTAAAAGTGGTTAACTACATTGGAATCCCATTGGAGTTATGGTTTTCTTACTTTGGACGGCAGAAATAGAACAACATGTCTATTTTTAATATTTTAAATGGAAAGCTGAGGTTTTTTTCCATATAAAAAGTTATTTTGGACAAAGTGTCCGATTCTATTCTAGTAAGTAATAGAAAGCCCAAGAGTAGAAGTATGCACTTCTACTTATATGTTAGAACTTTTTGTGTAGATTCATGAGAATATTGTTAATTATTATTCAATTTAGGTCCAACTGATTTCATCCACTACACTGAAAAAAAATAAGAAGCTTCTGCTTTGTACCTAAGTAGATGTTGCTGAACTCAAGTAATGCAGTTTAACAAATTTATTTAGTTTAATTTGATCTGTTTAACAGACATAAACCATAATTTTTATTGTTAAATAATAAGAAATAGTACTAATACAACAATTTATAAATTTTTATGTTCAAACTATTTCCAATTTTCAATATTTATTCATATAAAGAATCACAACCTCACTTTGATCGCATCAATTATGAAAACTTTTAATTTTAAATAATTTCAATTTAAAATTGATTAATACTTTTCAGATGTCTTTATTATAGTGATATAATGTTAATTTAAATTTAAAAAATGTAACAAAAATTAGAATTAATCATTTTCTAAAACTGAACTTAATAATGACATCAGTAAATACTGATATATTAAAATTAATTGATAAAAAATTTAATAATTTTTATTTATATTATAACATGGATATTTTTTAAATATATTTAAAGCCTTTCGAGCAAGCATTCTTTTTATATCAGTGGAGGTGAATAATATTATAATATGGATGCGATTAACAGATAAATAATAATATTCTTATGGGTGAAATTCAAAAAGTTGTCAAAATCATGTTTTTTAGAAACTAAAAAAAATTCCTAAATTTTACTTGACATTTTTTAATATGTTTATCAATACTATAAATAAGAAGAAAACAATAATGGGCGAGCTGTATTTCAATTTTGGAAATACACTCCGCAACAAAATTATCGTAATAAAATTTTTCATTGAAAAATTGCCATTTTTCAAATGCTTGTAACTCGGTCAATTTTCATCGTCTTGAGATGATTTTTGTTTAGTTTTGTAGAGAATTATGTGTTCTTTTAGGAAAAAATGATGTCCAATAGCTGCAATATAATGCCACATTGCTACGTCTTAATCAGGCCTACCAACTTTTTTTTCTTAAAAAACGCAATGGTTTGCACGTTTGCCTGGATTACCAAAAATTTTTTTTAAATAAATCACAAATACCATCTTAAAGTCCATTTTCTAACGAGTATTTTAAAAAAAAGTCGACCCACTAAGATTTTTTTTGACCGAGTTATGCCATTTTAAAGATATCCCCATGTTTTAGCTGAATACCGCCAACATCAGCATTACCCGATGCGTACCGCGAGGAGGTTGTTGGATGGACTTATGCATCATTATGGCCCTGAAAAGGGCCGATTGTGTGAACCGTTTCTTACATAAGGGACCCCGTGGCTCGTCACTTCCGCAGTATTTTTTGACTCCAAACCCTATGCACCCGAGACCTTTAATACCGTGTATTGCCACCTCGCTGACGAATTACCTTTCCTAAATGTTCTTGCGAAATTATCAGGTTACATTTTAAAGAATTTGTGCCCCGAAAACTATCCTGAACTTCCATAAACAAAGAAACATATTGATATTCGTTATTTTTTTTTTAATTAACCCATGAAAAGTGTAACTTTATTTAAAATTACACCACTACGTTTTCGATACATTTAACATTGCATCTTCACACTTACTGTAAAATTATCAACTCTACCAACAAATCAATTTAAAAAAAATTAAGTGGAAGTTTAAGGCGGTATACTGGCCAAGAGTGAAAGCGAAAGATCATTCAACATTAATTTTATTATACACAAAGTACATAGGAACTAAAAATTATAATAACATATTCTCAATTAAAATGCATCGGCTTATTGAAATCCAATCTGCTCAAATTATTGCCCTGCTAGAAGCGGGACTGAGTCAAAGCAATATATCCAGAAGAATGGGGATTCATCGCTCAACGGTGGCACGTGTTTTTAGTCGGTATGAAGAAACAGGTTCGTATCGCCGGAGGCCTGGTCAAGGTCGACATAGGACTACTACGAATCGAGAGGATCGCCACATTGTTAATGAAACCCTGCGCAATCCAAGGCAGGTTGCGCGACGAATTGGGAATAATGCTTTACCAGGCAGACGAATTAGCGCTCAGACGATAAGGAGACGCCTTCACGAAAGGGATTTGCCCTTTATATATATGATAAATTAGAGTGCCTAATTTATCAGCAGTTCACCGACGAGCTCGTCTAAATTACGATCGTAATTATCGAGACTGGACACCTAGAGAGTGGAGATATGTGCTTTTTACGGATAAATCTCGATATTGTCTTTACGGAAACGATGCTAGGATTCGAATTTGGCGCCGTAGACGAGAACGTTTCGCACCAAATCACGTTGATCCAACTAGAGCATTTGGTGGAGGATCTGTCATGGTATGGAGTGGAATATCAATGAACCATCAATCAGACTTAGTGATTATCCCACCCCCAGGATTAACAGCGGGACGTTACATAAACGAAGTTTTACGCCCTCACATAATTCGAATGCGTCGGCGAATGGGCCTCAATTTCATCTTGATGCAGGATAATGCACGTCCCCATATTGCGAGGGCACTTACTTGGAAGACTCGTACTTACTTGGAAGAAAACAACGTAGAGATATTGCCTCATCCTGCCAATAGTCCAGACCTCAATCCTACATGTGTGGGACATGATGGGCAGGTGATTACGTAACTTAGAGAGACCTCCGGCTAACCACCAAGAGCTTGAGACCATTCTTAATGAAATTTCGCACGAGATACCTCAAGATTCAATAAGAGCGTGCATTAATAAGCAAGAACATTCAGGAAAAGTTATTCGTCAGCGAGGTGGCAATACACGGTATTAAAGGTCTCGGGTGCATAGGGTTTGGAGTCAAAAAATACTGCGGAAGTGACGAGCCACGGGGTCCCTAATGTAAGAAACGGTTCACACAATTGGCCCTTTCCAGGGCCACAATGATGCGTAAGTCCGACCAACAACCTCCTCGCGGTACGCATCGGGTAATGCTGATGTTGGCGGTATTTAGCTCAAACATAGGGATATCTTTAACCTTTAGCTGGCATGCCTCTCCAGCCGATTATAGCTGGCCTATGGGGTACTATAGTACCCCAGCGCGAAAAATTGTCGTTGAAACTAAAGTATTGGTTATCTCAACTCAAAAACATTCTGGAGGGATCTTCAGAGGTTACTCCAAAGGGTAGCATTGTTTATAAGAGGAAAAATGAAACGGTTTCAAAATTTGATAAGAAAAAGCGTGGGGTACTATAGTACCACCCCTGCCAGCTAAAGGTTAAAATGGCATAACTTGATCAAAAAAAATCGTAGAGGGTCGATTTTTTTTTAAAATACTCGTTGGGGAATGTACTTTAAGATGGTATTTGTGATTTTTTTTTAAAAAATTTTTGGTAATCCAGGCAAACGTGCAAACTATTGCGTTTTTTAAAAGAAAAAAGTTGGTAGGCCTGATTAAGACGTAGCAATGTGGCATTATATTGCAGCTATTGGACATTATTTTTTCCTAAAAGTACACATAATTCCCTACAAAACTAATAGAAATCATCTGAATACGATAAAAATTGACCGAGTTGCAAGCATTTGAAAAATGGCAATTTTTTTATGAAAAATTTTGTTGCGATAATTTTGTTGCGGAGTGTATAACATGTGTAAATGTAAATAAACTTATAAAGTGTGACACATCGACATTTTTTTTCCTTTTGTATACATTAAAAGTGATTACTTGGCAAGTAATATATATAATAACAAATATATTTCACAGTCAATTTAAAGCTCTTAAAGCCTACTTTCTTTTCTCGTCGTCCAAATCCTGATGAGATTTTTTTTTCGTTAAGAAAATTAGCGTTACACGAAGACATTAGAAAAGGTACGTTTTTTTATGGTTTGATTTAAATATATTTTCTCACCATATATAAAACCTTTTAAATTAATAACTCTTTTAAGAGGCGGTCGGAACCAAATCGGTGACTTAGTTCGGTGCTTGTAATAAATGCTTATAATAATTTATTCATTTATTAATATGGTAAAAATATAGTCATTTCCTCTAGTCATGTATATAAAGAATAATTTAAAATAGTTAAAGCCACAAAAATATACAAAATATTATTATAAAGCGAAAAATGCCACCTAACAATCGACACGACAGTTTTTTGCATGCGGTATATGTCAAGTCAGTTTAATATTTGTAATAAATGCTTATAATAATTTATTTACTTATTCATATGGTAAAAATATAGTAATTTTCTCTAGTCATGTATATGAAGAATGATTTGAAATAGTTTAAGCCATAAAAATATACAAAATATTATCGTAAAGCGAAAAATGCTGACTTGATATATACCGCAAGTCACCGATTTGGTTCCGACCGCCTCTTAATTACTAAAATACATATTAATTTTTATATTTGACGATATTTAGTTCTGATTATTTGACTTCTTAAATGATTTTCACGATAAACTATTAAAAGTGTGATACGAGGACAAAAAAATTGTCGTAACTTTGACGTCAGTTTTGAATACATTTTATTAAGTTATTGTATTTCTGAACCCCACCATTAGATTCTTTATTTTAAAATCTTCAAAAATCATTACAGTAAAATTTTAATAACTATGTATTTAGATTCTTTTTATTTTGAAAACAAAATACTTGTACGCTCAGGACGCATGACACGAGAACATTTTTGTTTATTTTTCTCATTTATTCATTGGATTAGTCATTTAATCAAAGTTTTAATTGTTGAACAAGTTGATTAGGATTGTTACTAGCTAACTGTTAAGATACGTACATATTATTTACATAAAAAGTTATTATGTATAAACACTTATTTTCAATTTTTTAAATTTCACCTTTATATAGATTGAGCATATAACAGAGACTGACTTGAATTTTATTTAATCAGTTTTGTTAAGATTAAAGTAGATAGATATTAGATAGATAGATATTTATTTATATTGTAAAAAGAGTACAAAAAGGCGTGTAATACATGAAATAGTAAGTAATAATTCTATAAAAAGTATTGCACATAATAAGATAAGATATCACAGTCAATTTTTAAAATTAATATATAATACTGTATCAGTAAGTCACCATGTAAAAGTGATATCATAGACTTTTCTGAATACACGCAGAAAACATAAATTACAATGAAAAACAGTCTTAAATATCTATCAGTCATAGAATTAAAATACATAATTTAAAAGAGGAATCACTGTCATGACATCAATAAAAATAAAATTGGACAATACTATAAAAATAAAATTGGACAATACTATAAAAATAAAATTGAACAATACAATAACAAAGTAATAGTAAATAATTAAAAAATAAAATAATAATTACATTTAAAGAATAAAAACTATACTGAAGATGTCATGACTTCTAATAAAAACAGAACCACTCATACTTTCCGCATACATTCATCCATCATTCACGCTAATAAATACATTTACACCTTAAATCTATATATAGGACAAAACAAAATAAATGAACACAAAAATGATAATACTTAAAATTAATTTTACTCGAGGTCGAGTAAGTACGTCTTCAAAGCCGACTTAAACCTGCCGAGCGATGGAAGATTTTTAATATAAGCAGGCAGGGAGTTCCAAAAATGCGCACCTTAAACTTGAAAAGAATTTCTCCCAGTCTCAGTACGCATGAAGGGCACCGTGAAGTCCTTAATCTCTCCCCTAGTGGCTACCCTAGGTACATATCTAGTGAAGAGACTCACTAGATACTCGGGAGTATTCATGCGCACGATTTTGTACATAAGTACAGCCATAAAATACTTTCTCCTTGAATCAGTACGCAGCCAACCAAGCGCAGCTCTATGAGGAGAGATATGATCGCCCAATCCTACGCCTAATACATATCTCACACATGAATTTTGTAGTCTTTGTTATTGTCTTCTCAACCCCTGCAAAGCATCAAGCAGAACTACTAAGCAGTATTCGAGGTGCGGAAATAGCAAGGCGGCTGCGAGCTGTTTACGCAGGGCCTCAGTGGTGTACCGACGAAAGAACCGTAAACTATACATCATCCTATTGAATTTTTTAGTCACCATATTAATATGCGGCTCCCAAGACAACTTAGCGTCAAGCACAACACCAATGCTCGTAACAGTATCAGAGAAAGATATACCGACACCTCCCTCGAGCTCAATCGTTCTTGGCTCACCAGCAAAAAAGTCATTAATAAAACGACTACTGCCAAAAACGATCGCCTTAGTTTTGCCAGCATATAATATGTGCTCGACACAACAGGGATCGAGCGTGTCACGAATGTTATTAATGTGAAGGCAGAACAACAGAGGCCCCAGCACTGAACCCTGTGGAACTCCTAGATTGGTTGTTAGTCAATCCGAATCCTCTTTTAAATGTGTAGAAACCATTTGTTTCCTACCTGATAAATAGGAGTTGATCCACTTGAGTGCAGCCCTAGAAAACCCCATCGATCTAAGCCTCGCAAGCAATTTGGAAGGGGAGATCGTGTCGAATGCCTTACTAAAGTCAGATAGGAGTAGTATCGTGGCAAGTTTCTTGTCAAGACCTGATCTTATGTCGTCTGTAAGTTTAAGTATGGCAGTCTGCGTAGAATGATGCTTCCTGAAGCTAGTCTGCAAAGAGTCAAGTATTTTGTGTGTCATAATATACTCCTGCAGTTGGTCATGGGCAATCTTCTCGAGAACCTTTGAAAAAAAACATAATATTGCTATGGGCTTAGAATCTTTAGGCATTTTAGGTGCAGGGCACTTCTTTAAAGGCACGATACGTGCGCGCTTCCAAAGGCAAGGGAAGACCCCCCGTGCAAAAGAGAAATTAAACAGGGTCACAAGATGCTCTCCAATAACCGGAAATGCTTTAAGTATCACACTCTGCGGGATGCCATCCTCGCCACAGGCCTGTGATGAAAAATACAAAATCGCAAGGATCACATCATTAATATTAATAGGTTAAAGGCAAAACCACTTTCACTACACTCAGAAAGAATCCTTTTACGTTCCGCAGTATCATCGTGTGGCGAGACCGACACCCCCAAAAAATGTGCATTAAGCTCATCTGGAGTGAATCCATTCAAGTCCCCTTGAGGTCCGGACAGAAGTCCCAGGTCTTTTGACTCCTTCCTGACATTACCTCCAGCAAGAGCATCGAATAGTCTATTATGATAATAATTTGTTTTATCTTGTTCCGTCCGTTCATCTATTGTTTTACGCAGCTGCGAAAATTCGGAGCGATATCGCTCCTCCTTCGTCCGTTTAAATCTACGATACGTGGCATCTCTCTTGTGCCGCATCTGCGACAACTCTTTATCAATCCAAGGAAATTTATCTTTACTAATTTTAAGTGTTTTTAGTGGCGCTAGATTTTGTATTGCCGCCGTAAGGTTGTCACAGAGGCAGCCAAGTGCAGATTCTGGGTCAACTGTACCAACTGTAAATGACGTCCAATCACAGCCGGTCAAACTCTGTACCAATAAGTTTGGACAGTTATCTTTGTAATTCCTATACTTAATTATTTCATTATCTGTCTTGATGTGATGACAAGAAATACATACATCAATTAAGTTGTGCCGACTGTGAAAATTCGCCAGTAAGTTGCGTGCGTCGAGTACTGTGTCATTATCGTCAACAAGAATCAGGTCAATCCACGTGTGAGACATTGGAGTGTGATGCGTGGCACCGTGCTGAACCGACTGTAACGAAAGCTCAGCCGACAATTTATTAATAAATTTAGCATCACTGCTCTCACGCAGGAGATCGGCATTCAGATCTCTCATTATAATTTTATGAGAGTATTCGGAAGCAAAATTTCTCAAGTTATCCAAAAAATCAGTAGTTTTAAAAAAGGATATTGCAGGAGGTCGATAAATAACAGAAACCAACACGGCTTCGGAGCTGCCCAATTGCACGGAACAAAAAATATACTCAGGTACCTCCGGTTTACCTTCACTATGATTAGTTTGAGTATTCGAAGTAGCCAAAATAGTGCACTTTAAATTGTCTTTAACATACAGAGCAACTCTTCCACCACGCAAGTTTCTGTCCTGTCTGAATACTTTATACCCTATGACCCAAATGACGTCATCCGAAACAGATGGACCCAGCCAGGTCTCAGCCACTCCAAATATGTCGCAAAAAGGACCATAACTTTGAAACTCACGTACCTGCCCAATGTGAGCCCTTAACGAAGTCACACTCAGAAAGCACGCTCGCAGTTCACCCCTCCTCCCTGTACGACTCTTAGAGGAGGCCCGGTGCAGTCATTGGGGAGAGGCCACACTCGACGTTACTCCATTATTTGTACTTAATAATTGATTTGTCGACATATTTCGTTAATGTTCAGAGGCTTCATTATTATCACATATATTATTATTATTGCACTTAATATTCGATGGAGTTTCAGAATTTACATTAATTACATGCACACCGTCTTCAAATTTCTTACTTTCTGTTAATAAATTATCTAAATCATTTTCATTAAAAAATTTGTGAGCTCCCTCCCCTTTCTCCCTCCTCACCAGAAATTTACCATGTCTGTGCCAAAGAAATTTAAAGACTTTTTCTTTGGCATACTTTTTTAACTTTTTAAAATTAACATATTTTTCTTTCGGCAAAAATTCATTAATAAATATCAAGCCATGGCGTTTGATGGTTGGAAGACTGCCAAGGAGGGAGGGATTAAGATCCGCTTTCGAAAAACCAGTGAATTGTCGTTTAGCCTCAAACACCTTTTGCACCAAGTCCTCCTGAGAAAGTCTAACCAGCAATGAGAACGGACCCCTCGGGCCGCCATTGATCCTACGATCTGTAGACACCCCGTTTACATCATCATATTTAGCGATTTTCTTAACTGAGATTACATTTGTACGCTTGATTGCCGAAAGAATGGTACCAAGAACGGCATAGGCGTAATCATCCGGCCCAACATTAACTACTGAACAGTCGAATTCGCCAGAGATCACCAATGTACCGCTCCCAGAGCCACACTCCGTCTCAGCTTGACGAGGTGCCTCCTCACTAATTACAGTATGAGTATGTGGTCTTTGTGGCATTTCTACAGATTTAGATGTGTGTAATGTATGCTCATTCATTCCCGTGAGATCCGCGACGGCCTGCGCTATGCCAGCTACCCCGGTTGCGAGGTCAAAGAAACCCTTGTCCACTCCGTGAAATTCGTTATTAAGGAAAGTTTGAATATTATCAAATTAACAACTAATTATTTTATGATACGTTTCAATTTTATTATTTAGAGCGAACAAGAAATTCCTTTCCGAAGTGACTATTATTTCCCTAAGCTTGCGATTTTCCTCTAACAGCTGCAACTGCCCAATTTCTAATTTTTTAATATATTCATTCTGTGTATCAATTTTGGATACAATATCCCGCAGGCCTTTGTCAAAATTTTTAACTTGGCCCTCTACAGCCAAAAATCGATCAAAAGAATTTAATATTGTGTCAAGCCTGCCAGATAGTGCGCCCTCCAGAGCAGATACAGCTGTCTGCAATGAGGAAGAATCTAAGTCACTTCGGACTTTATCAGAATTATTTTTCATAAAATTATTACCATTATTATTATATATAAAGATGCCTTATGGCCTAGCTTACGCTGGTGCATCCTTTCAACGATTTGTTGACACCATAATTGGACCGGGTCTCTATCCTTATGCCTTCTCGTATCTCAACGATATAATAATCGTCAGAGACGTTTAAAGAGCATAAGAAATACGTAGGACTCGTATTGAAGCGCATGAATAATGCTGGTTTGACAATAAATAAAGAGAAAAGTGCGTTTTGTCAACTAGAAGTCAAACAACTCGGCGTGTTAGTAATTAGAGATGCGATTAGACCGGACCCAGATAAGATTGAGCCGGTGATTAACTACCCAGCACCTAAAAATCTGAAGCAACTCAGAAGATTTCTCAGAAGATGGCTCCATGGTACTGTAAATTTATGAGAAATTTCGCTACGGTAGCAGAGCCTCTAACACGCCTGACAAAAAAAGGTCAGAGGTATGACTGGCAACAGGAGCAGCAGCAAGCTTTCTCGAGCTTAAAAGTAATGATGGCTACCACTCCTGTGCTCTAATGACCAAACTGACGGCCACTATAAGATCTGAACGAATGCTAATGACACTGGATTAGTTGCAGTATTGACAAAGATAGTCGATGGCGAAGAAAAAGAGTGTTAGAATTCGCAAGTCGAACGTTATTAACTGCTGAGGGAAACTACAGTGTCACTAAAAGAGAATACCTCGCTGTGGTATAGGCTGTAAGAAAATTTTGCCCATATATTAAAGGTTATTACTTCAAAATAATAACTAACCATAGCAGCTTATGGTTGTGTTCAATGAAGAACCCAACTAGTAAACTTGCTAGATGGGCATTAGAACTTCAAGTTTATAGGTTTGAGGTCGAACACAGCCTCAACCTCGTGCCAGACACATTATCTCGTATGTACACTTGGCGGAAAAGATATTTTTCCGAATGTGTACCTCAAATGGCAGCGGTGCATATTTTACCACAAACATAAGAAAACTTCGAATTACGCATTGAGTTTTGCATCATAATTATTTTATTTTTTTTTATACGTTATTCATGCAAAATTCAAATGATAACAACTTAAATTTTATTGCTCATATAATTTAAATTCACAATATTAGATTCTATATGAATATTGAACTAAGAATTAAAAATTTTATTTAATATAATTATAATTCGGATCATGAAAAAAGAAAGTGATATTGTTTGTTTACTAAAATTATGTCATTAAGTAATAAGTAACGATGATGCGAAATTTTCTCTATAATTTGCAATTGTCTTATGCCTGTGGTAAAATATGCAATGTTGCCATTTGAAGTTAACATTCGGAAAAATATCCTTTCCGCCAATTGTACAAGGATGATGAAACATCCGTGGGATCAATAACTTGGTCATCAAGGACAGAATACCCTTGGTATAAGGGCATGTATCAAGAGGTGGTGGACAAACCAACTGAATATCCAAAATGGAAAATTGTAGGTGGCAATCTCTACTACTATCATCCAGATCGAGAAATTGAAGAAGTACTGGAATATAAAAACACTTTAAAGTTAGTAGTTCGAAATGACTATAAAGTACCACCCTATACTAGAATGCCACGACGACCGAACAGCTGGGCATCTAGGACACGAGAAAACATACAATAGAATGACCAGATACTATTTCTGGCCACGTATGTATTCTGAAAAAAAGAATAGGTCAGGTCGTGCGTTAAATACCAGTTATACAAGGTAGAAGGAAGATATCTAATGGGCTTCATGGGACGTAGAACCATCAAGGAACCTTGGCAAGTCGTGGCTGCAGATATCTCTGGTCCACCAACTAGAAATAAGAACAAATTCTTATACATTCTCATCTTTCAAGATCTGTTTACGAGATGGATGAAATGTCTTCCACTCAGGCAGGCAAACGCCAAAAATACAATAAAAGCGTTCAGAAAAAGAATCCTGGAGCCATTCGGTCTGGATTAGAGAATAAATCTGTAGATGAGTTTTCAATAAACGCCAGACCGTATCATTCAACTACACTACCATATCATTTCCAGACAAACCCTGTGGAGAGGGTAAAGAGAACAATAAAAACGATGGTAGTATCCTACATCCACGAAGAGCATAGTTCGTGGGATGAAATTTTGCCAGAGATCGTGTTAGCGTTGAATATAAAGACATAGAGCTCAACAGGCATGAATCCCGCTATGTTGAACTATAACAGGCAACCTAAGCCACCTGCCTGCGCTTGCCTAAAAGACAACAAAAGCTGATGGCAGCAGAGGAAATGACCAATGAAGCGAGACAAACGTAGAAAGAAAGAATGGAAAATCTACCACGTTTGTTTAACATGCTGCTGACCGTAACAAGTCCCAACAAACCAGGCAAGCTCGGTATTACCATGCAAAAAGATCTTGTACTTTTAAAGTAGAAAATTTGGTCTGGAAGAGGTAAGAGCTTCTTCCTACCGCAGCACAAGGAATCGCTGCAAAGTTATCAGCAAAATACGCCGGACCATACGTAATTACCTATACTACTATTAAGCTAAAGATTCAAACTCATATAACTTATTAAATGTTAAGGATGTGATTTATGAAAATACCCACTCTGAATATTTGAAGGAATATGTTCTAGGTGAATACCCAGAAAATGGCGAGGAAAGTTCACAACCAACGAAAGAGGAACAGACGACGGGTGACCCACCCAGCGTTAACGATTTGGCTCATGGCGGGGTGGACACACCGTCATGTCACAGGGACCTTATTCTATATGTGATACACGTATATAGTATTTATATTGTGACATGAATCCTATATCGACGATACTGTATGATGTGCATTCAGTCCGCATGCGCACAGTTTTAGTTAAGTTTAGTGTTTTTAGTTAAGTTGGTATAATTCTTTTATTACAAACCTTCAACAATGATACGTTGAACTTGTTATAAACGAAAAGATGTTTAAAATAATTAATAAATATATCGCTAAGTACGAAATTTAAATTGCACTTAGCGATATTATTATCTAAAATGAAATAACGTTATATAAGAAGTGATTTCAGATGATAAAATATGAAAAAAGCTAAAGTTATAGTCATAAATACTCAATATTTCCCTAGTTACAGGCAATTAAAGAAAATCACTAAAAAAGTTACTGGATTTTTAAACGCATATAGTTCTTTAGCGTCAATAGCTACAAGCTTGAAACTTTTTTTTAAATTAAAGCTGAGCTCAAATACTTTCGAAATAGTAGTAACAGCATATCAAAATATTATTTTTTCCCAAAGTGAGAGCGTAATAAGGATTGGACCTAATTTCAGCTTTTATTATTAATTAATGTTTTTAAAAGAAAAATCAGGTCCAATGTTTATCACGCTCTAACTTTGGGAAAAAATAATATTTTTACATGCTATAACTACTAATTCGAAAGGATTTGAGCTCAGCTTTAATTAAAAAAAAGTTTCAAGCTTGTAGCTATCGACGCTAAAGAACTATATGCGTTTAAAAATCTAGTAACTTTTTTAGTGATTTTCTTTAATTGTCTGTAACTAGGGAAATATTGAGTATTTATGACTATAACTTTAGAGTTTTCCATATTTTATCATCTGAAAACTTATCCCGAAGTTTGAGCAAAATCCGTGATCCGGAGGTGTGACACTCTCCTAGTAAGTGAGGAAATATTAAATGGGTCTATCATAATAAATACATTAAATTATGAAATACAAATATTAGGATTATATTCTAATTGTTAATTGCACAAATAATTACAACAAGAGAAATTTTTAGTCAAATTGGTTAATATATTATTCACACAAGAAAAAACAAAAAACAATATTAACTATAATGAATTTAAAATAAAAGAAACATTTAACATATCATGATTAAAAAAGAAATTATTACAGTAGTAATATATCTCATAAGTAAGTTACTAAATTAATAATCAAGCAATTTTCATTTCAAATAAAAATAATAGAATAATTAAAAATAATAATAGATTGAACCTTGTTAAAATCGAATTACAAAAGAAACTATTTTTACTTAACTTATGTCCTATAGTCCTCCTGTGGCTTATCGTCCTAATTGATCCTAATCATCATATTCTAATAAAATCTATCAATGGTGCATGGGTGCGTTCTAAAACTCCTGTGGTCTGTGGTCTGTATCCTGAGAAGTGTAGTTGAGTTATTTTGAATATGCGTAAATGTATTTTCACTATTTCTGAGATGAAGCTGGTACCTCGATCCGATAGAATAGCTTGAGGTGCCCCAAACTTACAAATTAAATGTCTTGCTAATGAATCTGCTATAGTGATGGCCCTTAGATTTCTTAGAAGTGTCATTATCACAAACTTAATCAAGTGGCATTGCATGGTTTATAGATGACTGTCTTTCAGGCTATTTCTTGAGTGTTACTAGTATCTTCTTTAATGCCGGCTAATGACATCCAGTTCGTTAAGGATCTGTGGTCTGGTGGAAGTAATTTATCACTCAAGGAAGTATAGGCTTTAGTATAGGGTTAAGTCTTGTTCATTACGTCCTCTTTATCGGTTATGTCATTTGATCTTTCTTGATCCGAACCTTCTCCAGTTTCACTTAAAGCACTTGAATCTATAACGTCATCCTGAGTTTGGTTAAATGATGAATTTATATTCTCGGGTTGCTCCTTGCTCTGTTGTTCCATAGTTGACATTTCACATTCTGTTGTATAGAAGGTTCTTAGCACGCTGCGTCTAGGATCCATTAGTGGTGATCTTTTGCCTCTATGGTATCAGTTACTGACGTCACTTTCACATGCTGAACAGGATGTCGTGCTTAATCTTAATTTCTTAGTCCTTGCACTTTATTTGGCGCTATGTATTTTAAATTCTTCCTCATTGCTGGATCGGTCATTGCTTCTAGAAGGATTGCTAGTCTCAGGCTTAGTAGTAGCGAGTCGTTTAGTTTTGCTAGCTAACATTTCTATGTATATATCGGTTTACTCGTTACTGTAGCCTTAATCTTGCCTGCAGTAGGGCTAGTTTTTTAAGCTAGTTTTGCCTTTGATCTGATTCGCTGTGATCAAAGCCATCTTTCTTCTGGCTCAACACAGAACCTATAACATAGTCAGATGCATCGGTAGTGAGAGTAAAAGGTTTGTCAAAATCAGGAAAAATAAATATAGGCGCTTCTATTAGGCGTTGCTTAAGCTTTTCCAAACTATCTTCCTGTTCAGGACCCCACTCAAGGTCTTTTTTGGTCTTTTTTAATAAATCAATCATATTTAGTGTTCCAAATAATTCTTGGTATCTCAAATAAGTATCATTTATCTTGGGTGATTCGTCTTCAGAAAATAATTCAGAGTAAAAGTCAGGGTTCACGTATTCAAATGGTAGCATCTCAGATGCTCTTATTTCTAATGTGATGTCCCCTTCATTTGCATTAATGGCCATAACTCTACATTTGCTGTTGTCATTAATTACTAAACCTTCTGCTATCAGGATATTGCTGTCAGTAAGATTGAGCTTGGGTAAATATCCTTTTTTCAGGTTGGTCGGTTTTGATTTTATCTCCAAAATCGGTCTAGAAGATATTCTAAAGTTTCTTATCTACACTGCTTTCTTGAGTTGGTTGGTCTGTGTCTGTACCTTTGTTATATTTCAAGAATGGAAGTGGGTTCATAACATCCCCCGCTATCATCAAGGCGTTATTGTAATAAGAAATAACAGCTTCTTCTTGTTTCAAATAGCGGCGTTCTAACGTTCCTTCCTGTTTAATAGGAAACATATTATCTACTAAATGAAACTTAACTGATCTATAACTAATATGGTACCAAGAGCTCTTAAACTGTTATTTGTTATTCCACTGAGGTCTGTAGTTTCATCCAATTCTGATTTTTAAGCACTGAATTTGATTAGATTTACTGAAGCACCATTGTCTATCATAAATATCATCGAGGGTACTTTTCCTTCAGGTATGTATAACCTTACAAAAGTAGGTTCATCATTCTCTGTTTTCTCAACTCCAGGTCTATGATGGATGTCGATGGCTTTGGTTGTCTTGAGAGTATTAGCACTAGATTGTTCCTTTTGGGTATGGCTGCTGTTGAATGGATAGGTTCGTTCATGGATTGGTATGTAATGTTAGCATTGGGTTAGCTTACCACTTTGCACACACGATGAGCTTCATTGGAGTTTAGATTACCGTTATTGACTTGGTGATCACGGACTAATGGTTTTTGATACATTTCTTGAGATGGAAACTGTTGGTTATTCATGTGACTTTTCTCATTTGGATAGTCATTTCGAGGAGGTAAATTTGCATATATGAATTCATTTCCTTGAGATGTTGGTGATTTATGAGAGTTGAATAATCTCTGATTCTGGACAAATGCACGATTGTGTTAACCATAATAATTTTCGTAAGCGTTATCATTTCGATAATAATTATCCTGATTTCTGCTATGATTATCCTGAATATATTCTTGCTGTAAGCTATGTGGAGGTGAAACCTGCATCTGATTTTCCGAATGGACATAGTTATTCTTTCCTGAGTTGCTGCGGCTTGGTCTAAATGTATTGTCTTTTCCACCTTGAGATTGGTTAAAATATCCCACATTAAAATATCTATTAGTCTGCATTGAACCGCTTATTATCAGAACATCGAGTGGGGTAATTACTGGCTCAATACTTAGTTCTCTCCCAATTTGCGTCTTGATGCTGTTGATCATATTTATAGCGTGTATCAGGAATAATGACCAAGTCCATATGTGTCTCTATATATACAGCTTCATCATATGCCTTCTGCAGGGTTTCTGGTTTGCTAATGTCTACAGGTAGGGCAATGCTAGCGGGAAATCCTTTGATAAATATATCTTTTGTCATAATATTTAAAGGCAACATCATATTGTTGATAGTTTCCGCATCGGCCTTCGTGGCTTCTTCAAATAAGGTCTTGGCTCCACTCGACAATACATTTAATCTGTTAACGAAATCTCCCACTGTTTGTCCTTGCTTTATTCTTATCTCATGAATCTTATCAGAATAGCATGTAAAATTTTTTCTAGGAGCGAATATTATGGATAAAATTAGGGTGAGGGTGTATGAAAAGAATGAAAAACTATTTAATTAAAAATATATTTATTCACAAGTTTTTATTTTAAAAATATATATACATGATATAAAAAATTTACGAAAAAAAAATAGAATTTACATCGCTCGCAATTTGAACATATTTAATAAATATAAATATACAATATATTACAAAGTGAAATGAATAAAGCAATATATACAATATTTTAAAGATAAGCGTAAATATACATGCACATACACACACACACACGCACACAAGCTGTCGTACAATCTAGCTATCTTTCTTTATAACCGAAGAGTAAAGATGTACCGTCTCGAAAAAATCGTCGTTTTGTTAAAACCACAGAATATGTCTTCTGCTCATCTTTTGTAACAATGTTAAAATCTCCTGTACGTTTAATACTACGGAACATTAATTTAATAGTATCAATCTCGTTATTTATCAGTTTTTTCATGCTATTAAAATTAATGTGAGCTGCGTTTTGAAAATTCAATCGTATGCCTTTAATTTTACAACATTCAAAAGTATTTTCTGAAGGTGAAATTCCTTTAAATGCGTAAAATTTCGGACCACCGCTGAGATATTCTGTAATGTATGATCCGTCTTCGTAAGAAGACAGTTCATTAGTCATTTGTCCTGAGAAATTACGTGTTTCTGGAGTAAATTCATCTTGCGCATCATCGTTTGAAACAAAAATACAGGTGTCTGTGTCGCAATATAATAATTGTTTTTCAAGTTTTTCTAGATAAGAGTACAAAAAAAGGCAAGCTCGAGCTGTGGTGTAAGCGGCAATCACAACATTAATATGAGATGAGATTTTTATAGCTTCATCTTTATATGTCCAATTGACACATAAAACGTTTTCTATGATAAGAAGTAATCCTGTTACTTCTTCATCTTTGGCTGTCATAATGTTTAGAAGCTCTTGCCTTGTGTTGTCAAATTCTGTATGTGGTAAATTATCGCGTTGACATAGAAATCCCCTCCTTTGCTTTGTAGTCATTCAAATATTTTGCTTCCAAATGGTCATCCTTACATTCCACAGGCCAGCCGCTCGCTTCTTGTTTAATTTTAAGGAATGTGTTAAGAGCATGACGAAGCTGTCCGCCTTCTGATAATATTTCCAATCCTAACTTATGAATAAACGATGCGTTTAATCGAGTTTTTTTACTACAAAGAAAAAATTTGTAAGATTAAACTCTAGTGCGGACAAACCAAGAAATCCACCAAAATATTATACATACAAAGTTATAATAAAAACTTTCAATGTATCGTATTTTAAGGTTAGGTTTGTCGAGTTTAATATGTAATTTCCAATCAAATCTCATAAAAAAATAACAAGTCCAAATGATTTTTTATTTTAACAAAAATTATTGTACTAATATAGCTTTAGTGTGGACAAGTCATTATATTTGTTTAATTTATGAATTTAAAAAGATATTGATGAAATAAAAAAAGCAAAACTCAATTGCTGCAGCTCCGACATGCCGTTAATGTAGTCATTAAAAAGACCACCATTACCGCTTTCATACATTTGTGCAATTTGGTAATGCCAAATTACAGAAATATTTAAAATTTCATACCCTTTCTGTAAGGCTACCTTTATCTCATCTGATACCCATGTACCAGAAAGAGCGCGTTCTTCAATTTCATGTTCACACGAATGCGAATTTTGTTCTTCGCAGCACTTTCTACAAAGAGGAAATAATAATTTATTTCCAGATTTGACAGGTAAAACTGGTATATATAAATTTTGAAGCGGTAGAATTTTACATTTAATTAATCCATTTACCTCGTCAAATTTTTCATAATTATCACCGGTTATCTCTAGGCATTCACTTCCAACATAAATTTGCGGATGGCCAATGGAAAATTTCCCTGGTTTACAGATATACGGGTGTATATCAGTATATCTGATTTTTTCTTTGTTTTTAATGTTGTATGAAGTTACAAAATTTTCTGTACGCCCGCCAAAGAACGCGTCTCGAGGATCAAGTTTGATGTTTGACAAAAGTGCATTATTTTTAAGATTTTTTAATATTTCAGGTTGCTCTATTTTAATTTTATCAAATTCACATTCCCAAATATATTCTACTTTATAACCACTAGTGCGCATTTTTTCTATTTTATCGAGTGTTTTCTCATAACACTCTTGCACTGGTCGTCCAAACGACATTCGTGACTTGTAATTAGAGGCAAAACATTTTTTACACCCATGAGCATAACATCCTTGAAATTCAAATACTGTTCCTTTGAATTTCGAAGATGAAGATTCATGCGTACTTACGGGTAAAAAACCATCGACTTTATAACCCTCAGGTAGAACGTATTCACGAGCTCTTGCTGCATGAATAATTTTTATTCCTAACTCGCTTTCACGCCATAATAACCATTCAATTGATTTTTTTGAATGATTATCAGCGAGTCTATAACCTTTAGCGGGTATAAGACTGATAGTTTTTTCCTGCAAAAAGTTTTGTCTAAAAAGTGCCGAGCATGCTGATGCCATGGTAGTGGCTTGTGAAAAGGGGCATAAATTTCCTTTTTTTAAAAATATGTCTCTAAACACGACGCACGCCCTGCGTAAAATATTTACATCTGATTTACAATATTTTACTATTTCTTCGGTGGAATTAAATTCTTTACACGCTTTAGAATTTTCATCATACCATTTATAAAATTTTTCTCTCTCTGTTATACTCATTGTGTTTGGCGAATAATATTTTGCCTCCGGTAGAGGACCTTTATATTTCTGATTCTCTCTAGTATTAAGTAAGTCTGGAAAATATCCCTTAACATTATCTTCGGGTAAACTAAAGGCTTTCGATAAATCGCTTAATTTCATGTTGAAATAATTAAGTGAATCTATTAAGCGTGTTTTATGAACACTTATTAAAATTATATTTTGACCGTTAAAAATTACTTTAGGTTTCACGTTATAATTTTCTTTGAAAATACTATTTAAAATGAAATGTGCATCAAACGCTTTAGCGTTATGCGTGATACATATTGTATTTTTAAAAATTGTGTCCTGTCAAATAGCTAATTCTATTAAATTTTTGACAGGGTTTTCTTTAAAAACTAATTCACGAACACCGCAAAAACTACAATGAGTATCAAGAGTATCAAATTTTATGCATAAATCACAAACTTGTTAAGCCACACATAAATTTACAACGAGTAAATTTATATTAGCATCGTACATTTCATCTTGTCGCGTTTCAAAATCGTAAAATATAAATCTATTTTTAGGTTTATTATTTACGTCGCTGGAATTGTGTTTTATCGCTAACGGTTTAATGTAACACATGTCATTGTAACCGTGTGTGATTTTACAACGTTTACAATAAAATGTACCACACTCATGCTTTATTTTTTTCTTATTAATTTTATTAACCTTATATTTATCACAGTCATATATAACAGTGCATACACTACTGTTTCGATCGTAACTGCCATTTTGTAAGTGTCTCGCGAAACATGCTTGGCTCACAAAATTTCTGTTACAGTCGTTACAGATTATATTTTCGTTGTTACTCTTACACGCTGGTTTAGCAAAACAACTAGGGCAATGATCGCTACATTTATGCTGCTCTTTGCGTTCATATGGCTTATTGCATTGTACGCAAAATTTCGAGAGCCCGCCAGCTTGTTGTAGCGATTTAATAAAGGCAAAATGACCTTGTTGACCCTCAAAATATAATAAATTAATTTTACGAGGCGCTGGTAAAGGTGTATTATCAATGTTTTGGAAAAATACCGATTCGCGACCATCGTATGATATTTCTGCGATAACATTTGCAAATTCAGTATTTTTCCTTATTATTAAAGCGATATTTTCTTTTTCCGCAAGATATTTTTGTAGTAGGTGAATTTGCTCCATATGACACCCATTTATTCGTATATCGTGAACATTGATTCCTGCATCTTTTAAAATATCTGTAGCGCATTTATTTTGTAAACCACGTCGTGAATCTGAAGTGGATTTCCAGTTTTTAACGATGTTTTCGTTGTTCGGGTCTATCTGCAGTAATAAATATGTCATACCAACGGCTATCGCACTTGGTAAACATAAGTTATCATAGTTTTGTATTGTAACAATGGGGCGCTTTTTTTAGCTGCCTCTTTGTTAATGGGTTTTCCTAAATTTTTACCACCGCCAGTAATACCCTCTACAAGGGTAATATCCACAATAAAATTATTATTGATATTAAATTCCGAATTGCTTTGCGCTATTTGAAAAATAATATCAAATAAATCTTCGGGGTAAAAATCTCGAACATACTTCAATCTCAACCACCCAGGGCCACAAAGAAACTCATCATTTGTTATATATGCAGTGATGTAATCATAAGGATTTTGAGCTAAACCTACGATGAATGCGTGAATATCTCTAATAGCTTCTCGTAACCAGACTAGAGGGTTTGTATTTGGTGGTGGCATTTCGATTCTTATCGTTAAACGCTCGCTGCGTACACCATAACGCTGTGAATTTGTACCTGGTTCCCTAGGAATTAAAACGAACCTTTCTACATTTATTTCCGAACTAGCACTACCGCCACCGCCTACTTGATTATTAAAATTTTCCATGCTATCATCGAATTGCGTACGGTTACTTATATGAGGATGTAATTCATCGCTCTCATTTTCACTCATACCATCACACTCATCCGTTATGCTATCACCTAATATAGCTTCATTACTGTAAAACGAAAATATTTTGCTATTTTCTGAACCGCTTTCTGGAATAATTGTGGTATTTTGTAAAATACTTCCATTCTCTGAGCTATCGTTAACTCGTATATACTACATGTTTTAGAATTTTCATCATCGCTTTCTGGAATTATTGTATTATTTTTTAAATTTAAGCATTCATTCTCATCGCTATCGCTTACATACAAACTTGATGATGATGATGGTCTATCATGAATTTTATTATCGCTGTCATCACTATCATTGGTTTCTGAAATTATATAATTATTTTTTTAACGCTAAACATTCACTCTCACTATCAGAATCGCCAACATGCATACTCTCTCGCGTAAACCACGATTAACTAGCACATTTCCAGCAACCAAACTCGCATGCATTGAAGCATGAAAGCTCCGTCTATATAAAGTTCTAATATCGCGATAGTTCTAATAATCCGTCTTAGTTCGCAGCGTGACTCGTTGTTTGTTAGGGCGCGTAACACGACACGTCTCCGTCTTAACCGTTCATCAATCATAGGTCTACGGCTTTGATTATTAATAAAAATATCGGCGGCGAATACGCTGTTGCGTAAAGCAATTTTTTCTTGTACAGACGACATTTAAAAAAATGTGAATATAAAAATTACTTAAAAATATCCCAAAGATGTGAGAACCTTACTGCTCAAGAAATGAAGCGTAAATGAAAATCTTTCTGTTTCATTTTCTACAGAATATCCACGTTTGTTTTTAATGAAATCTTATTAGAGGAACTAAAATAAAAATGCGGTAACATTTTCACATAAATGAAAATTTGGTACCTTTTTGATCGCCTTCGTTCTTGGTAGGATAATCTTTTTATATACAACAAACTTCCCCAAAGATTCTAAGTGCAATAAAAAAACAGGTACAACCAGAAGTAAAACTAATAAATATAACACAAAGCGAATCGTGTGTGAAAATACTTAAAAATGTTATATAAAGAAGGTTATACATGAAAGAAGATCCAGTGATAGGTTAATCTTAAGTTATTATATCTATATCATTTACAATACTCAATACTATTTTTCTAAAAATAGAAAATTAAACCCCTACTTTTAATTTTTAAAGATATTTTCTCTTGTGCACCTATGGGAGTGTAGAAGAAATTATCCTCCCCTCCCTCTTTTCTTATTAACATCAATTTTATGTATATGTGTGTATTGTTGTAGGCGTGGCTATGCATTTAAAAACCCTGGATGAATAAATTTTTTACATATTAGTTGACAAAACACTTGCAGTGAAATACATTCATTTATATAATAGTGTTACAGTTAGTTAGGATGGCTCAAATACAAGTAGAGATGCAATCAACGGCCCGATGCGAAGTCTATGAGGGTAAACAAGTAGATGGAACATTAAGACTACCTAACATTATTTTGGGTACCTGTTACGCTTTGAATGTCTCCAATACAAAAAGAATTATTGTGGGATTTGACCGGACACAAGAGCCAAACAATAGTGGTGTATTTAAATATGATATTGTGTTGGAATTTGTCAATGCTGGTGGTATGAAAGGAACTCAACGTGAATTAGTTATGGATGTCAATGCTTGGAACGACTTACAGAAAAAATTTGATTTGATATCAACTTACTTTAACGATGATTATCAATATTATAAAAAATATAATGGACAACGTGTTGTTACTATGGGTAATTATGAACTCTTCTTCACAACCTCGTATGGTTCAAAGTCTGTGACGATCGAGCAACGACCATCTTTCGGAGACATTATAGAACTTTCATCTCAGAACGGTGATACTAATCAGCAAAATAAAAAAGGAAAAATGTACTTACCTACTATTGTAATGCAACTCGTTACTTTTGAAGGTGTTAAAACTGTATGTAAATATATGAACGCCCAAATAGCACGCCTTGAGGATTCATGTATAGATTCATGTGCAACATTTTTAAAAGAATATACACGCGATATTGTTTATCAACGAGCATCATCAGAGGCAGCAAGAAGAAATATGTTGGGAAATTTAAGTAAATTAAAAAATTTTTTAAATGATAACTCAATCATAGAATTATTATATCATAAATTAAAAGAAAACTTACCTGGAGACTTTACATCGAAATATTATAACGTAGTTTTTGAAGAAATGTTGGCTTATTTGATAGTACCCATCGCAGAACAAATTCGAAAAGAAATGTTTCCGAATATTGAGATGTAAATATTAAATATTTGTCAATCGATATATATTTTTTTCTAAAAATCAAAAAACAAAAGTTATATTAAAATTTGAAAATAAAGATTTAAAATTTGAAAACAATTATTATGTAATAATTCGATGTTATAAAATATAATTATATAATTTCCATAAACATACATATGTATGTATTTTTACCGAATCAGTATACTGTAAAATATATTGCGTACAAATATTAATGTAAATAATTATGTAAGTAGTTTATTACGTTTACACGCTAGTACATAGTTTAAGTTCAAGCGTTTTTAATGCACAACAATTTATAAATTGGTCGAAATTCCAACAGATTTGATATCTGCAATATTTTTAAGAGATGCGTAACTGAAAGTATAAATGTACTTTCAAATACGCGTTTTTAAAAGTATTGCAGTTATCAAAACTACCGTAATCTTCACCAATTTGTAAAATGGCGGGTGTTAAAAATGCTTGATTATAAATTACGTATTAGCGGGTTGCCGGAGCATATGAAAGCACTATCTGTAAAACAAATATAATAAAATTTTAAAATGGTTTTATCAAGAAATTCTGTAAAAAAAACATGTCTTTTTTTTTAATATACTTACACTTATACCTTTTTCTCTTTATTATAATTATTCATTATAATTTCAAAATAAATTTTATAAATAATTTCTATTTAGTCGAATTAAATAAATTTTTAAAATTTTGCATAAATTTTCATTATATTGCATGCATCAGTTACAGCTAATACATAGCGGCAATAACGTTGTGGAGCACGCGCATCAGCTGATGTAGGGCGCGCGCTTCCGCTTGCTTATTAGCGGTCATAACATAACTACTAGCTAATTTAACGTTATATCGTGTGATACGTGCTCATCAGCGGCGTAAGTATACACACGCACTCAAATCAGCTGACATAGCGCGTGTGTATTTACAGCGCGCGCGTCCCGGGCCCCTCCCACGCGGTGAATAGCTAGCATAGCTTAAAAAATTGTTATTGTAGAAACATGTTATTTTTATAAATTTTTCTTCAAGTTAGTTACAATACAACAATTTTAGCGTACGCACGCAAATGAGATATTATTTGTAAATACTATGGATGTTAGATTTCACCATTCTTTTACAGCTTTATGTGCTGGACCGACTGAAGCTGGTAAAACGAATTTTATAAAGAGATTTATAAATTATCTCGATAGAATATGCGATGTAAAATTCGATAGATTAATGTTTTATTACGGATAATGGCAATAGGCTCATAAACAATTTAAACCACCTTATGGGCGAATAGAATTTTTTGAAGGGTTGCCAGATCCTGTAGATTATTCGAGCGATGTTACATGTAAAAAACTTATGATTATTGACGATCTTATGCGCGAAGGCTCAAACGATACAATTACCGATCTATTTACAAAGGGTTGTCATCATAAATACATAAGTGTCATTTTTATAGCGCAGAATCTTTTTCACAAGGGTCAAAGAGATACATCGTTGAATGCTAGCTATCTTATACTCTTTAAAAACCCTCGTGACCGTGCTCAAATCTTGTATTTAGCTAGACAAATTTATCCTGAAGATTCGAAATTTATTCAAGAGATGTACTTTGATGCCACTAAAAAAGGATTTTCGTATTTGTTAATAGACTTGAAACAAGATACGCCCGATGATTTCCGTTTCCGCGCATGTATTTTTCCAGATGATTCACATTATTATGTGTACACACCTAAGAAAAAGCGTCGTTAGTTTTATAAATACTTTAGTTTATAAATCGAGATGGCTGCGATAGCATCATCGAATCAAACGAGCCCCACTAACACTTCAAAAAAGGCAAATAGCTGTGGGTGCTTTGGAAATATAAAATTACCCAAACATTTTACAAAAAAGTGCATTGCATTTTTACACGCACTCTGTCATGCAGCGTCAAAGGAACGATACGCTCTTGTACGCGCTGCAGATAAATATCTCATAAGATGTATATGCGAGTGTGCTTTGAATATATTAAAGGGTGGTGTTATTTTAAAAAATAAAAATAAAAAACAGTTATTGAAACATAAAAATATTTTCAGAAAACTCGCTGACGAACCCATGACCAACGCAAAGGATAAAAAAATAAAAGTACATCAAAGTATAAAAAAACTTCTTCATGGAAAAAGAAATAGCGTTTACTATTACAAAGTGGTGGTGGTTTTTTACCGTTATTGATCACTCCCTTACTGGACATGCTTATGTCTGGTATTTTTGAAAAATAAAATAAGCATTCATTTCCGTTAACTTAAAAACTAAAAAAAAACAGATTCTATAACATAAGTGTTTTAAGTGTTTTGAGTGGCCAGATGTTAATACAGAATGTGAATAAAAAAACATAAATGTATACAGGAAACACAAAAACTTTTTTTATCGTTACACATTTCCTGTACTTTTATAGTATAATCTAAACATCTGTTCAGTGAAAAACACCCTGAAAAATAATATAACCATCAATATAAAATATAAAAGAAACAGACAAGAAACAGACTGAAAAACATAAGTGTTTTAAGTGTTTTAAGCGGCCAGATGTTAATACAGAATGTTAACAGAAAATATAAGTGTATACAGGAAACATAAAAACTTTTTTATCGCTACACATTTCCGGTACTTTAATAGTATAATCTAAACATCTGTTCAACGAAAAACATCCTGAAAAATAATACATCCGTTCAAATAAAATATAAAGGAAACAGATTAAAAAATATAAGTGTTTTAAGTGTTTTAACGGACAGTTGTTAATACGGAATGTTAACGAAAAACATATGTGTATACAGGAAACATAAAATCTTTTTATTGTTACACATTTCCTGTACTTTTATAGTATAATCTAAACATCTGTTCAGTGAAAAACATCCTGAAAAATAATACATCTAGTAAAATAAAATATAAAAGAAACAGACTGAAAAACATAAGTGTTTTAAGTGTTTTAAGCGGCCAGATGTTAATACAGAATGTTAACGGAAAACATAGGTGTATACAGGAAACATAAAAACTTTTTTATCGTTACACATTTCCGGTACTTTTATAGGATAATCTATACATCTGTTCGTTAAAGAAAACATCTTGAAACAGTAGTACATCTATTTAAATAAAAAAAAACTAAAATAAGCAGAAAAGAAACAGATTGAAAAACATAAGTGTTTTAAGTGTTTTAAGGATTTTTGTAATGGGTGGTCGTTAAGACGGAATATAAACCAAAAATCATAAGTATATACAGAAAACATAAAAAACGTGTTTTTCGAAAGACACTTAATATTGTAAATCAATAGAAACTTTTCGCTTTTATTCATTTATATTATATACGACATAAATTTCCAGTTGTAAAATATAGCTACATTTTCTCTAAACAGCGGCACTATATAATGGAACGTGCTCGGAAAATGGTTATAGTGCCGCAAGATAGTTTGGATAATCTTGACGGAACACTGACTAACTCTGAAGATGGTGAAGGAAATAAAAAAGGTTTAAAACATATGGAAACACTTAACAGCATCAAGACGCCTGGAGATGAATTTTCACGTCTCGATGAAGAAATGAGCAATGTTTTACATCTAACGATTTCCCAGACGACCGTGAAAAATGGAAAAACTTTTTACAATTGTTACAGAGATATTCATTTTTTATAAAAAATACTAGAGTGAAAGCGGATGATTTTCCGAATACAACTTTCACAAAAAACGAAGATCAAATGCAAGATTCGTCTATTTTAGCTCACGTCCCGAAAACATATATAGATAAAGCAACTCAGTCAATAAGTTATTTAAAAACTCACTTATCCGATCGTTTAACTTGGAATAAAAATGGAATCGTTTCTGTAGATTGTAATGTCATAAATAATTCAAGTATCATAGATCTGGTTAATGATGCATTAAGAAATAGAAAAAATTTTAACGCTGTTGGTAGAGCACATTTTGCAAATATATTGCGCGCGTCTAATGCACCATGTGCAATCATAGGAAATAAATATTACTGGAAAGGCGAATCAGCTGAATCTATTTCGAGAGATAATGTGACACCGCAAACAGCGCCTTTACCTAGCAGCTCTGATAGTGAAACAGAAAGCCCGAATGGTGCTAAAGCAAAAAAACGTAAAATATCATCGCGCGCAAAAGATAAAGTAAAAGAAAGAAGTAAAATATTGCAAAACAATTTAATTTCCCCACAGCAGCAACAGCAGAAAGGTTGGTTTTCTTTAAATTTATAACAGTTAACGCAATGAGTAAAAAATATGAAAAACAATATTTTAACCCAGCTCACGAAGCTGGTTTTTCTGGTGCACAAAAACTTTTACGTTTAAACAAAAACGATTTGCCTAAACGTATTTTGGAATGGCTGAGTAATCAAGACGCATATACCCTTCATAAGCCAATAAGAAAAAAATTTCCTCGCCTGCATTATAATGTATACATGATAGATGCTGTTTGGGAATTAGACCTAGTCGATGTACAAACTTTGAAAAATTATAATGACGGGTATGCATACTTATTAGTAGCTATAGATGTATTTAGTGAATATGCTTGTGTTTAACCAATCAAGGATAAAACCACTCAGACCGTCGCAAAAGCTTTCGTTGAAATTTTGTTCCGAGCAAGTGGTCGAGTACCTGTATTCTTACAAACAGACCGTGGTAAAGAATTTATAGATAGTATTTTTCAAAAATTTTTAAAAACCAAAGGTATTCTATTCGGTATTGCTTTTTCTCCAGATGTTAAGGCTGCTGTTGTTGAGCGCTTTAACCGTACTCTAAAAGAACGTTTATGGCGATATTTCACATACAGAAATTCATACAGATGTATAGATATATTACAAGACCTTGTACGAAGTTATAATCATACACCTCATAGTAGTATAAAAATGATACCCGCTTCTGTTACTATATACAATGCAACACAAGTACGTAAAAATTTAGAACATTCATGGAAACGTAACGATGGAAAAAACAGAAAATCACGCGGATCAAAACCTTCTAAATACAAGGTGGGTGACTTTGTACGTATCAGTCGCGCGAAGCATGTTTTGTTTGAGAATTTTGAAAAAGGTTATGTTCACGGTTGGAGCAAAGAAATTTTGAAAATTTTACGAGTTTCTAAACGTCAAGATATTCACACATACGAAATAATTGATCTGGCTGAAGAAAAAATTCAAGGATTTTTTTATACCGAAGAATTGGCTTTAGTAGGTAAAAAGCGTATGAGAACAAAAACATATAAAATTGAACGTGTTATACGTTCTAGAGGTCATGGCAAGAAAAAAGAAGTCTTTGTAAAGTGGATCGGATATCCCGAAAAATTTAATTCGTGGATTCCCGAGTCTGACCTTGTTGCAATATGAGTACTTATGAATTTTATCTTGTGTTACCCAGTAACAGTAGCATGAGATATTTTCCAGATATCACAACAACTTGTTTTACCACACAACAACCTCATGAAATACGGCTTCACGGTGACTGGTGTGTTGGTCTCGCTGAAATTCATATACCTTGTACTATTCCACATTTTTCACAAAAAACTAAAGAAACAAAATTGAATTTTTTCTATGCTGAAAATGATTCAGAAAAATCATCCAGCAAGCTATATACAATCGATATACACGAAATACCATACGGTGTTTATGAAAATGTAGAACAATTAGTTGAAAACATAAATAACATTAGCTCTAACATGCGTAATCATTTAAAATTTACACGCTCGTCCAAAGCTTTTGGATATTATGAACCTTAAACTGTTTGCGATATGAACTGCGACTCGACGCATTATTTAACAATAGCTGAAAAAATTGGTAAAATATTAGGATACAATCCCGGTGTAATGACTGCCACAAAATCGGAAGGTGAAAACTCAGAAACAAAAACAACAACAACTGTAACTCAAGGATTATCTCATATGCGGTTTATAATAGATAATAATGGGGGCTCTATAACAGGTAACAATGCAGCATGCTTGGCACGTGCTATACCTGAGCAGTTATTTGTCTACTCGGATGTTTGTGAACCTTTTACAGTAGGGGCCACACAAGCATCATTACTTAGAATTGTTTCTTTAGACAATGTTAATTACAAATTCGGGGCTACAATAGTAAAAAATTTTGCGCCTATTCAATATATACCATTGATGAAAAATGCATTCAACAATATCCATATTGATATAAGAGACACACACGGTAGTCCTATAGCATTTGAGTATGGAACTCTCACATTGACACTTCATTTTAAACGCGTTTTTTAAGTGTAAGTGTAAAATGAGTCATTATATACTGCCGTCCAAAGTAAGAAAACCTTAACTCCAATGGGATTCCAATGTAGTTAACCACTTTTACACTTTGGACGGCAGTATAGCATACTACGAAAATCTAATCGGAAGCGGTAACGGTGTACGCAACGTTTTCGCTGGTTCGCGCTGGCAGCGCGGTTCAGGTCTAGGAAGTTTTTTTTTCAGGTCTGGTCAGAAATATTCTACCTTTTGTATCGAAAGGGTTAAGAGCAGTAGGTAAAGAAGCTCTGCGTGGTGGAATAAGAGTACTTGAAGATATAGGCGATAATATTAGTTTCAAAGAATCTATAAAAAATCGATTTACAGAATCAAAAGATAATTTAAAAGAACAAGCAAAAAATAAAATTAACGTAATGTTAATGAGTGGATCTGGATATAAAAATCCTGTTTTCAATTCATCGATACAGTCTTTGAAGCGACGTTCGATCTAAAGCATCGCGAACTCATTAGCAAAAAAAAGAGAAAAAAAGAAGAAAAAGAAAGAGCGTCAAAAGGAAAAAAAAAACTCCAACAGGTAATAGAAAAAAGAGACGTCGTTTGAACGGTGTAATTAAGAGAAAAAAGAAAAACAGTACACACCGTCGTAAAACAAAATTTCACGCAGGCAAAAGTCTAACGATATTTTTAACTAAAAATCATCATGGCTTTTTTACACAGCCATAGTAACGAGTGTCTTAAATCAGAGCTGTCATTATTTAGTCTCCCACACACTCAAATATCTAATAAATCAATTGAAATAGTACATTATAAGCCCGTATCATCGTTAAACGACAATGCGCCCTTAGAATTTGTAATATCCAGTAGTAGAGAGAGCTACATCGATCTTGCTCATACTATGTCAAGTTTACGAATTCAAATACTACCTAAAGATGCTGAGGATAACGAAAAAGTCGGGCCTGTAAATTAAATATTACATAGTTTATTTCAACAAGTAGATGTATTATGTAATGATAAATTAGTATTGCCACCTAATAACGCCTATCCGTATCGTGCATATATAGAATCCCTTTTAAATTACGGACGTGCAGCTAAAGATACTCACTTAACTACCTCTCTATGGTATACAGACACTGCAGGTAAAATGAATGCGAAACCTGATGCTTTGCTAGCTGGATGCAATAAGGGTCTAGTAGAACGTTGTAAACATACTTACGCAGGTAAAATAGTTGATCTACTCGGCCGCTTGCATTGTGATTGATTTAACCAAGATCGGCATCTTTTAAATGGTGTAGAAATAAGATTACGTTCCGTATGATCCAAAGACGCCTTTTGTCTTATGGACTCATCGAATGACGCAAATTGCAGTATCCACATCGTTGAGGCTACGCTTCTCGTAAGACGTGTAAAAATAAGCCCCAATATTCTACTAGCCCACGCCAATGCACTTTCAAAAACAACGGCTAAATATCCCTTGACAAGAGTAGAAGTAAAATCTATAACCATGCCTGCTGGTATTTTAGGAGATACACTTGACAATGTTATATTAGGACAAATACCTTAAAGAATTATTTTAGGGTTTGTAGATAATCGAGCATTCAACGGGGATTGTATATTAAACCCCTTTAATTTTGAACATTTTAGCATAAATTTTTTGTCTTTATATATCGATGGTGTTACCATTCCGAATAGACCATTACAACCTATTTTTACAGGTATTAATAAGCTTTACGTTGACGCATATCATACGCTTTTCTCAGGAACAGGTATACTCTTTGCGAACGAAGGTAACGAGATTACACGTACAAATTATCCGGGTGGATACTGCCTTTCGCTTTTGATTTGACTCCCGATTTATCAGCAAATTTTTGCAATAATTAGAATCTCGTTCGTCATGGCTCTATACGTATAGAAGTACATTTCGAAACAGCTCTTACCAAAACGATAAACTGTATAATTTACTCAGAATATGATAATGTATTCGAGATCGACTCTTCGAGACAAGTTATAGTTGACTCTAACTCTTAAATTTAAAAGTAGAATCTATATAAATAAATGTTTTTAAAAAGAGGGGGAAAAGGGCGGAGCTTAGAGAATAAAAAGCCGAGGAGCGGCTTAATTTTTTCAAAAGTCAATTTTGCCTGCTTAAATGCAGTAGTTTAAAAAAAAATTTAGTTTTTTATGCGTGTGCTATAAAATTTTAAAACAAAAAATGGAGTTTATTATAGATATTCAACCTATTTTCGATAGAGAGTACAAAATTATACCTAAAGAAGTTGCCGTAATGTCTCTTCAAGGAGATGCTTTTTCACATTGGATTATAAAACCACCTCACGAGTTGTCACAGCTTAATAGTTATTTACAACAAACAAATAACTCGTTAACGAAGTTTAGGCATGATATTGAATAGTTTGACGTTGATACAACGCTTAAACACGTGCAGGAAAATTTAAAAGCCTTTATGAAAAGTGCTTCTCATATATACGTTTCCGGTCGCCCCAAAGTCGATTTTTTAACGGACATTTTTGGATGAAAAGTAATTAATTTAGACGATTATGAAGTAACCAGTTTCGCAACAATAAATTCTAAATATAAAGATGAAATTTTGACCTCGTGTGTCTATCATAAAACAAAATCGTGTTTCTGGGTAAATTGTGCAGTGCATAAAGCAGCTTTGTTAAAAAAATGGCTTAACGATCTGAAAATAAAATTTAGAGATTCAATTACAAAAGAAGTTAAAGATAATAATAAACCACGCATTTTGAACTTTGAAAAAGATGAGGATAAAGGTGAAATTCTCGAAATTTTGGAAATATATGCAAGTGAATATCGTAAAAATAATACAGTATGCGATGACAGCGATGAAGAAAACAATTCAACATCATCTTCATCGACAATACTAAGTACATTATCGAATTATCTTGCTAAAGACCCCGAAGAAAACAAAGAAAATAATCCATCAAATATAAAAGATAAAGAAAAAGATATTACAAATAATACAAGTAACGGTTTGAGCCCTATTAACGAAACACCAAGTAAGAAAGATGAATACATGTCAAATATTACAGACGATTCAACACCTTCCAACACTAACAGTAGGGGTAGTACCAGCAGATCGAATTCCACGAGTATTGACGAGACCGACAGCATTAGTAATTAATACAGATGAAAGTTATCGACCTGGAACTCATTGGGTAGCATTATATATAGACAAAGAAGGTATAGGAACTTTTTTCGACAGTTACGGCCTACCACCTCAATCATCGTATTTCCGAAGCGCTTTAAAGAGAAATTGCACAAAATATACCTGGAATACAAAATGTTTACAACAACCAAAGTCTACAGTTTGCGGTAATTACTGTGTTGTATTTTTACATTATATGTGTCAATTCAACTCATTACAGAGTTTTTGTATATTGTTTACTAACAATTTACAAGCTAACGATACTATAATTTTATACTATTTTAATCAATTAGTTAAAAAAGTTAAAAAAAAACATTCAATGTAACAAATTAACTCATGTTTTGAATAAAAATAGCATAAGCGGTAATTACTGTATTCAATCTTGTACGACGAAACTGTACTGCTTAAAATAAATTCAAAATTTTCAAAATTTTGTGACTTTTCTATTTGTATTTCTAACCCTCTATTCCAATAATAATAATAAAAACATTTTCTTTACAGGATAAACCCAAATTCATAAAAATATATTTTGAAAAATTGCTTTCAAATATAACCAGCAAATTGTATACAATAAATACCAGATGTACGAGTATCATAAACTTTTTCTTCTCCCACTACCTTTTAACATCATTATATATTCCAGTGTTCAAATCTTTTTTAAAAAATTTTCTTCTCATTATACTTTCAACTGTACTCGAGTCAACATCGTTGTCATTCGAAATTTTTTCTCCAATTTTTTTTTTTCAAAAACAGTACAATGGAAAATTTCAGAGAAACCATGGTAAGTTAATTTTCTTTTTTATAATTAAAATTTATGATTGAAATTTAATTTTTTTGTTTTCTTTTTTCAAGTACGAAGACGCGTAATGCGTTCACAAAGAAGAAAGCTACAATCTAAAAATTTAGCTAACGAAATTAAATATATTAATAACGCTTTTTGGGTATGTATATCTTTACTTTAAAATACTTTTAAATTTTAAATCATTTTTTAAATATTTATTTTCTTCAGAAAACACAATCAGCATAGAGCAGGCAACCTAGGCTTCGTGTGAAAACGCCTGCGGAAATCAACACGACATTTAACATAAAGGTATAATTTTATTTTTATTAATTATATTAAGGATATTATCTTTTCAATTATTATATTCTTTTTCTTTTTCAGACAAGTACACCCACCGTACGCATCCATACAGTCATAGCGGTGACACCGCTGATGGAAGCTGTAAGTATTTTAACGTACAGTTATAAATAATATTTAGAATATTTTCTTAAATATATTTTCCTTTTTGATTGCAGTTTACAACGAATCACTTGCTTAGATTTTATAACGAAGTCGTTGACAACAGCAACGACTGCACTAACAATTCATATTCTGTAAGTATTTTGAAATTGCATATTATCATCATATAATAATTAAATATTGATTAAAACTGTGAATGAAGAAAAATCCAGATTGGACAACCTGAAGAAATTCGGCAAAAGATTTATCAAAAAATTAAATGAATAAGACTGTATTGTATATTATTTTGTTTTTAATATATATATTAAAATTATTTATTTTGTTTTTATTTTACATTATATCATGCCCATCCTAAACTTTTTTCATCCACTTCACACTACGACCCACCAAAATTTATTCAATTTAATTTTATATAAAAATTTTTTTTATATGCATTTTTTCTTTCATATTATTTAAAAATTTGCAAATTTTTTTAATATAATTTTCTCATAAATTTTCTTAAACATTTTTTTATTCATATTTTATCTTTTTTTTTTCTAAAACTTTTTATTATTATTTAAAATTTTTAATTAAATTTTTTATGTAAATTCATATATTTCTACCCCTCGATGTGGGCTATAACGCCAAGAAGGGTAACCAGTACTCTTCGCTGCTGTCCACAAAACCCAACGCTTATGGGTTCCCTGTACGGTAAGTAAGAGAGCGATGTCTTCACACCGATGCATGCTATAGCATCAAGAGGGTAAGTATAAATCTCTCCGTTGCTCTCTTTAACACTTATAGACCCCTGTACGGTAAGTTAGAGAGGGGGCGTCTACACTCAGTTGTCAGCTATAGCGCCGAGAGGGGAAGTATATCTCTCCACAAAGCAACGCCTAACGCTCACAGACCCCTGTACGCGAGCTCGGAGAGGGGGTGTTTACACTTAGATTTCAGCTATAGCGCCGAGAGGGGAAATACACCTCTTCGCTGCTCTCAGCGAGTTCAGAAACAAAGTCCATCTTACAACGTAGTTTTCTATTGTGATCACAGTACTTTAATTAAGTTCAATTGTTTTCACATGAAATTGTTACTCATTTTCACTAATTTTATATATACTTCATATTTTTACTTTTCACAAAAGTACTCAAAATAAAAGAGGAGGAAAAAAAAAATTTCTTTCTAAAAAACTTTGATGATCAAATCAATCTTGGTTGAACAGTTAATATCGACTGTGTAGGCTTCAGTTATTTGCTATTATTTTATATAACTTTTCCTTCTTGGAAAAAGAAAGTTTTTAAAATTCTTTTGTTTGAGAGGAGATCATCTGGTGACAATGTATTTTACAATTAATTTAACGGAATTTTTGTTGACATCTTTCCCCTTTATTTCTGAATAGCTCGCGTTATTTTGCTGATATTAGATCCAATATCGATATTAATTTTTGCTTATTGCTTAAACGCTAAAAAAATATAAAAATTTTTACTCCTTTAAAATTTAATATTTTGCCATTTTTTCATGTCAGCAGTTTATATTTCTACATTGCTATTCGATATCCTCTTTGTCTTTTTCTTTCCGGTTTTATATTACGAAAAATTAAACATTAAGCATTTATAAAAAAAAAAGAATTTTCCTCAAAACTTAAAATCTTATATTAAGCAAAATGCAATTCTTAACAATAATATTTCTGTTTCTTATAACATTTTATGTAGTATTACTATTTATTAATTTTTTTTATTTTTATCTATAATGAATTTTACTCTGCTAGTAATAAATTTTCTAATTGATTCTTATGTTATTTTCTTATTTAAATATCCTTAAGGGGTGTACTCATACCGGCACAGAGATCTACCTTATCTACATTTAAATTATGCATTTTAATGAAAATTTAACTATTTTTGACTAAAATTCATAGAAGAGGCACATTCTTAACATTTTAAGAATTTATTGCAACGTTAAAAGACAGAATAAAAGTGAAAATGAAAACAAAAATTTTATAATACGATTATTCATAACTACATTGAAAAGTTTATCGTTTTAAGCAGTTTTCGCCTTTATTTTTACCTTTATATAGTCTTTTTACGTTGCAATAAATTCTTTGGCATGTTAAGAATGTGCCTCTCCTACGAATTTCAGTCATAAATAGTTACATTTTTATTAAAATTCATAATTTCAATGTAGATAAGGTAGAACTTTATGTTGGTATGAAGATTCCCCTTAACTTTAATATGTAAATCTGCGCAATTATTATATACCTAATGATATTATGTTATATCTTTATTAGAAATAAAATATGCAGTTTCTGTTATGATTCTCGTAACTTTTTAAATGATGTTTGCTGGCGTTGCTATTATTTTGTTTTATAAATTTCAGTAAAAGTGTTATTCTAAAAAATATTTTAGTACTTCAATAATTTCAATTTTTTTAACTTTAAATCTTATATTTTCGCGTTCACTCCATTTGTGTTTCATTCAATATTATCACGTATTTCCCCCCTTTAGCACTTCATTTTATTCATTTTTTATTATTTTATTCATTTATGACTATTATTCATTCCATTTATTTCTTTGGCCTTTTTTTACACTTTTTCATTTGCCTAATATTATTCATCCTATTATTTAGTTCAATGTATTTTTTTTTTGTAAAAACTGCAGTTCTCCCCTTTTAATTAACGATATGATCCAGTGGATCGCCTCTTCATATACTGGATTCCACGGATGCTGAGCATCTACTTAACTGAGCAATGTAATTGTTTTTCTCTTCGTTTACATTACTCGATTCAGTTCGTCTTTATCTCACGTGTAATTGTCATCTGCTACAAAAATTCGCTCGATCTGAACCCATCACCGTAGTGATGATGTATGAAAATGACACCTTTTACATCCGAAAATAAGTTATTGCATCCTTTAAATCTAAATCCCCATTTTTCATCGTATTTCATTATTATTCTTCGATTCATTTATACATTATCATTCTTTATGTTCCCATTTATTTTCCCCATGGATAGGCTTAATAGAGTTTTGGTTTATCATCTGCATACAGTGCACATACATGAACTCAAAACCTCACCTTAACCTAGTACTTCCAGCAAGGCTCTTAAGTCATGCTCTAATTAAACCTCTCACCCATATCGCGGATACTTATTTTTTATTATCAATTATGATCATTTTAATTATTCCCTTTTATTTTTCTTTCATATTCATTCGTACCATTTTTTTTATTTATAATTTATAGCGTTTTTACATCATTTTACTTTTTTTTAATCATAGTATTTTATTATTACTTCGCTTTAAATAAATTTTTAAACAATTTTCATACGAAAAAAAATTTTATTGGTTAAAAAATGTTTAACTACTTGGCCACTTTTTAAATAATAGCAACTTAATTCTTATCGAATGTTTAGATATGAAATTTTAATTAATTAAAACTAACTTCTTACAGCATATTTCATTTCTAATTTACACGCCGGTTTTATGTCTAAATAATATTACGCATTTTATTTACGCTCGCTCAACTAGTGACTTAATTAATAATAGAACTAGAAAAAGCAATCTATGTATTATATATTTTATTCTACCCGTTAATTGCGTATTTATTAATTATCAATTCAGTTACTAAATTATGGTTGTTACGTATCGTTTAACATTATTAAAAAACTTAAGTTGTTTGATTAATGATTTAAAAAAAAAAAAATTCAATAAACTTTATTTTATTTAAGCTCTAAATTGAATAATCTTTTCTCTTGATTGTTATCTATTGATTTATGCTTAGATTATTTCTTGAGTAAAACCAATTCTTGAATATCTATTGACTGCGCGATAGGCTTATACTGAAATTAATTGACTTTTTAATTTTTCCATTGATTTTCCTGTGTTAAATCTTGAGAGTAAAAATATTTAAATACGAGAGAGAATCACAATTTTTTTTTGTTTTTATCACGGCCTATTTTTCACACACTACTACTTCCTACTAAACTGGACGATAAGGCCTACTTTATCCTTCATACTAGTCATACATGGCAGTTGTATGGCTAAATACATCTTATACAAAAATATTGGAATAAATAGAACATAATAATTATATTGGTTATATATATTGGCCGTTTCACGTCAACTCACCTAACAAAAAAATAGAATTCGTCGAAAATCTGTGAAAATGTTCTATTTGATACCCAAAATATACAAAAAAAATTTTAGAGGTCCAGGTCAAAGGGGTCAGGATTTAAACGTGATGGAATTTTTCGACTTTTCCAAATTTTTTGCTAAATAAATATTTTAATGAATTTTTTCCTCAAAAACTATCAATTTTTTGTTAAAACTTAATAGAATACTTTTTCTTGGAAATTAGATGTAGAATTCACTTGACTTTTTGCAAATTATAATATACTGATTTTTATGCTTACTTGATCGATTTAAACATACTATTTAGTATATCTAAAAATCAAGCAGGTTAAATTGGCTTTTTAAAGTCTTATTTTTTTTTGTTTTTTTATGAGGAAAAAATATACGAAGCCTCCAATTGGGCAGCCTTCTCAAAGTTACTTAATTGTGCAAAAATGTCTGTGAAAATCGTTATTTTGGATCAATGATGAGATTCGTGATTGTTTTTCTGAAAAAGTATTGATTTTTGGGACAAATGTATGAAAATGTTTTCTATTGGAAATCATGTGTAGAATATGAACATATTCTTACAAATTGTAATTTAAGACATTATGAACCATATATACTAAAAATTTAACAAAAAATAAATTTCAAAATTTCAAAATTTTATTTATAATTTGTGATGTTTAGCAAATAATGGTTTACAAAAATTTACATACATTTTACATACAATTTCCAATAAAAAACATTTCAATACATTTGTCCCGAAAATCAATACTTTTTCAGAAAAAAAATCACTAATGTCATCATTGATCCAAAATAACGATTTATTCAGACTTTTTTGCACAATTAAGTAACTTTGAGAAGGCTGCCAAACTGGAGGCTTCGTATATTTTTTCCTCGTAAAAAAACGAAAAAAATAAGACTTTAAACAGCCAATTTAACCTGCTCGATTTTTAGATATACTAAATAGTATGTTTAAATCGATCAAGTAAGCATAAAAATCAGTATATTATAATTTGCAAAAAGTCAGGTGAATTCTACATTTAATTTCCAAGAAAAAGTATTTTATTAAGTTTTAACGAAAAATTGATAGTTTTTGAGGAAAAAATTCGTTAAAATATTTATTTAGCAAAAAATTTGGAAAATTCGAAAAATTCCATCACGTTTAAATCCTGACCCCTACGACCTGGACCTCTAAAATTTTTTTTGAATATTTTGGGTATCAAATAGAACATTTTCACAGATTTTCGACGAATTCTATTTTTTTGTTAGGTGAGTTGACGTGAAACGTCCCATATATATATATATATATATATATATATATATATATATATATATATATATATATATATATATATTGTAAGGGGCGCGTTTTTCTGGATGCACGGTCACCAGGATATTTTAATAATAAATTATTAAAATATAGATTAGAGTTACATAAATAAGTTCTTGACTTGCAGTAGTCACATAATCCATACAGCAAGAAGAATTAAATCACTAGAATCGACGATCTCCTCTAGATGCTTTACTGTCAGAGATGTCACGATTGGGATTTTAATAATTCCTAGGGGAGGGTACTCCCCTGCTCGCTTCGCTTGCCAACCTCCCTTTTTAATTTAATGTATAGATTTTATAATGTATATAATCCCTTGTAATAATTTTACATTCATATACTTATATACATTTATACATTTTTTATATTTCAACAAATAATAATGTACACATAATATAAAATATAACATATGATATAAATATTTATTTATACAGCGCATATTAGACGCTGTTATGGTCACCATCTTCAACCGATCTTTCTTTCGCATTATGCTCCGAGAATCACCTCCTAACTTCTAAAGGCTCGATTCTTATTTTATTTATCTGGCATGAACAAATATTTTTTTTTGTTAATTTCTAAAATCTTTTGTAATATAGAAAGAAAAATAAGTCTTATGATAATTTTAATCAAATTGACTTGATTCATCATATTTTGAGTGGAAAAATTAAAATTTTAAATAAAATTCACAATAAATTAGCTGAACTTAGCTAAAAAATTAAATTTTCAGCAAAAATTAATATAACTAAGCTAAAATTCTCAATAAATTAGCTAAACTTAGATAAAAAATTAAATTTTTAGCTAAAATTCTTAAGGGGATGTAAAATGGACACTACACCTGTACTCATAAATATTCACTATCTTTACATTTTATTGCAAAATTTTCAATAAAAAAATGCATTAGCTTGTAGTATGTACCATGAAGATTATTCGGTTAAATTTTTAAATAAATTCAGTCATTAGTTATTGAGAATTTTAAGTTCCAAAATTATTTATTAAAATTTTTCAATTTTGTACAGAAATCCAAATATCTTAAAAGCTATTGAATGAATTTATTTAAAAATTTATCTAAATAATCATTATGACACATACTACAAACTGATGCATTTCTTTTTTGGAAATAAAGCAATAAAATAAAAAGGAAGCTAATATCTATAAGTACAGGTGTAGTGTCCGTTTTACATCTCCTTAATAAATCAGCTAAAATCAGCTGAAAAATAAAATTTTTGGCTTAAGTTCACAATAAATTAGCTGAAATTTACGATAAAATAGGTAAAAGTTATTATAAATTAGCTAAATTTATCAGTGAAGAGAAGGAGTAAAGGGAGGATTTTGAGAGACTAACAGCGGCAGTGGCAGCGGCGAAAATCTTTTATAATATAGAAAAATACAAAAATATATAAACGACGACTTTCGCCAAATGCTTTGCTATTAAAAGTGCGATATTATATCCTTGTCATAAATGCAACTTATAAAAGTACAATAATCGACGATGTTCGCATAATGCTTTGCTATTTCACGTGCGATAATGTGTACTTTAAAGAAAAGATGCATTATTACCTTTATTATCTAAACTTAGTGTAAAACAGATTTAATTTTATAAATTTAAAGTCATTTTTATTATTTCAATTAATGACTTCATTCAATAGACTAACTAGGGGAGTGTCACACCTCCGGGTCGCGGATTTTGCTTAAACTTCGTGATAAGTTTTTAGATAATAAAGTATGGAAAAAGCTAAAGAAATAGTCATAAATACTCAATATTTCCCTAGTTACAGGCAATTAAAGAAAATCACTAAAAAAATTACTAGATTTTTAAACGCATATAGTTCTTTAGCATAGATAGCTAAAGAACTACAAACTTAAAGCTGTTTTTAAATAAAAGCTAAGCTCAAATCCTTTCGAATAAGTAGTTATAGCATGTCAAAATATTATTTTTTCCCAAAGTTAGAGCGTAATAAGTATTGGACCTAATTTCAGCTTTTATTATTAATTAATGTTTTTAAAAGAAAAATCAGGTCCAATGTTTATCATGCTCTAACTTTGGGAAAAAATAATATTTTGACACGCTATAACTATTAATTCGGAAGGATTTGAGCTCAGCTTTCATTTAGAAATAGTTTCAAGCTTGTAGCTATCGACGCTAGGGAACTATATGCGTTTTAAAATCTAGTAACTTTTTTAGTGATTTTCTTTAATTGCCTGTAACTAGGGAGATATTGAGTATTTATGACAATAACTTTAGCTTTTTCCATATTTTATCATCTGAAAACTTATCCCGAATTTTGAGCAAAATCTGTGATCCGGAGGTGTGACACTCTCCTAGTAAGTCTTTTTTAAATAAATTACAAACGAAATAAGAATAGTATATTAAGCTAGTCTCTACATGCTACCATGTAGAAAGTCCCTTCAAGAAATCCGATGGGTTTATGGTTTATGGGTTTATGGTTTCTGGGTTTATGGTTTAGAGGCTTATGGTTTATGGGTTTATGGTTTATAGGTTTAAGGTTTATCGGTTTATGGTTTATAGGTTTATGGTTTATGTGTTTATGGTTTATAGTTTATGGCTTCATAGTTTATGGGTTTGAGGTCCATGAGTTAATAGTTTATGGGTTTAGGGTTCATGAGTTAATGGTTCATGGGTTTATGGTTTATGGTTTATTGGTTTATGATTTATGGGATTATCGTTTTTAGGCTTATGGTTTATATTTAATGGGTTTATAGTTTATGATCTGATAATTATGGGTTTATGGTTCATAAAGTAATGGTTTATGGGTTTATGGTTTTGGGTTTTATGGTTAATGGGCCTATGGTTCATCGTCTACTGGTTTATGGTTTATAGAATTATCGTTTATATGCTTGTTTTATGAGCTCATAGTTTTATGGTTTACGGGATAATTAATTATAAGTTCATGGTTTATAAGTTGATGGTTTATAGGTTTGTGATTTATGGGTTTATGGTTCATGGGTTTATGGTTAATGGGTTTATGGTTTATGGATTTGTGGTTTATAATTCATGGTTCATGGGTTTATCGTCTATGGGCTTATGGTTTATGGGATTATAGTTTATGGGTTTATGGTCCGTGAGTTTATGGTTTGTGGGTTTATGGTTTGTTGGTCTATTGTTTATGAATTTGTGGTTTATGGGCTTATATTTCATAAGTTTATAGTTGATGGGCTTATAATTATGGGTTTATGATTAAGGGGCTTATGGTTTATAGGTTTATGGTTTATGTGTTTATGGTTTATGGGTTTATTGTTTATTAGCTTATGGTTTATGTGTTTATAGTTGATAGGTTTATGGTTTGTGGGTTTATGATTTGTGAGTTTATGGTCCGTTGGTTTATAGTTAATAGGTTTCTGGTTTACGGTACTATAGTTCATGAGTTTATGGTTTAGGCTTTTATGGTTCATGGGTTTATAGTTTATAATTTATGGGTTTATAGTTTATTGGTTCATGGTTCATGAGTTTATGGTTTATGGGTTTATGGTGTATGGGTTTATGGTTCATGGGTTTGTGGTGTATAAGTTCATGATTTAAAGGTTAATGGGTCTATGGTTCCCGGGTTTATAAATTGTGCGTTAATAGTTCTTAAGAAGGGGCCGAACTATCTGTCTTTGTCTAATAGCGTTTTTCATCATTTATGTAAACACTATCCGGTATAACAAGAAAAAAATAGCAGCCCCCGCTAGATATTAGTATAATTAGTAAATTTTGTAATAACAACCAAATTTTTTCACTGCGTAGTTTTTGAATAATTAGAGACCTACTAGCAATCTAGAATATAACCTATCTTTTTTTGGTAGGTCTCTAATTATTCAAAAACTACGCAGAGAAAAAATTTGGTTGTTATTACAAAATTTACTTATTATACTAATATCTAGCGGGGGCTGCTATTTTTTTCTTGTTATACCGGATAGTGTTTACATAAATTATGAAAAACGCTATTAGAGAAAGACAGATAGTTCGGCCCCTTCTTAAGCTTTTGGATTGTGGGTTTATGGTTCGTGGGTTGATTAGTTATGGGTTTATGGTTTATGGTATTATAGTTTATGAATTTATGGTTTATAGGTTTATGTTTTATGGATTTATGGTTTATAGTTTATGGTTGATGGGTTAATATGCTTATGGTTTATAGATTTATAGTTCATGAGTTTCTGGTTCGTAAGTTTAAGGTTTGTGGGTTGATGCTTTGTTAATTTGTAGTTTATGGGTATTTGGTTTATGGGTTTATGTTTTTTTCAGGTCTATAATCTATAGGTGTATAGTAAATCGGTTTATGGATTGATGGTATGTAAGTTTATGGTCTATGGGTTTATTTTTCAAGGGCTTATAGTTCATAGGCTTATGGTTTATAGGTTTATAGTTTTTAAGTATATGGTTTTTGTGTTTATGGTGTGTGGGTTTATGGTTTGTTGGTTTGTGGATTATGTGTTTATGGTTTATAGGTTTATAGTTCATTGGTTTATAGTTAATGAGTTTATGGTTTATGAGTTTATAGATTATGGTCTATGGGATTATGGTTTATAAGTTTATGGTTTATGGGTTTATAGTTTATGGGATATTGGTTAATGCGTTAATGGTTTATGAATTCATAGTTTATAATTCATTGGTTTATAGTTTTTGAGTTAATGGTTTATAAGTTTATTGTTTATGGGTTTATGATCCATGGGTTCATGGTTCATAGGTTTATAGTATATAGGTTTATGGTTCATAAGTTTATGGTTCATGGGTTGATATTTATTAGGTTTTCTGATTTATGGGTTCACAATAAATTAGCTTAAATTTACGATAAAATAGGTGAAATTTACCATAAATTAGCTAAATTTATTAGCAAAAAGAAGGAGTTAAGGGAGGATTTTGAGAAACTGACAGCGGCAGCGTCATCAGTAAAATTCTTTTATAATATAGAAAGATACAAAAATATATAATCGACGACTTCAGCCAAATGCTTTACTATATAAAGTGCGATATTATATTCTTGTCATAAAAGCAACTTATAAAAGTACAATAATTGACGATGTTCACATAATGCTTTGCTATTTCACGTGCGATAATGTGTACCTTAAAGAAAAGATGCATTATTACCTTTATTATCTAAAATTGATATAAAACAGATTTAATTTAAAAAATTTAAAGTCATATTGATTATTTCAATTAATGTCTTCATTTAATAGACTAAGTCTCCTTAAAATAAATTACAAACGAAATAAGAATAGTATATCAAGCTAGTCTCTACATGCCAGTTAGAAAGTCCCTTTAAGAAATCCGATGGGCTTATGGTTTATGGGTTTATGGTTTATGGGTTTATGGTTTATGGGTTTATGGCTTATGGGTTTATGGTTTATGGGTTTAGGGTTTATGGATTTATTGTTTGTGAGTTCATGGTTTATGGATTTATATTTAAGGGTTTATGTTGTATAGGTTTATAATTTATAGGTTTATAGTTAATGAGTTAATGGGTTTATGGTTTGTAAGTTTATGGTTTATGGGATTATTGTTTACAAGCTTATTGTTCATGGGCTTATGGTTTTTAGGTTTATAGTTTATAAGTTTATGGTTTTTTGGTTTATGGTTTGTTGGCTCGTGGATTATGTGTTTATGGGTTAATGGTTTATGGGTTAATGGTTCATTGGTTCATAGTTTATGGGTTTATGGTATATGGGTTTATAGGTTTATGGTCAATTGAATGATATTTTATAGGTTTATGGTTTATGGGTTTACAGATTATGTCATAATGGTTAATGCGTTAATGGCTTATAGGTGTATAGTTTATAATTTATGGGTTTATAGTTAATGAGTTCATGGTTCATGAGTTTATCGTTAATGGGTTTATGATTTATAGGTTAATAGTTTATGGGTTTATAGTATATAGGTTTATGGTTTGTGAGTTTATGGTCCGGTAGCTGATGTTGTATTCATGTGTCAATGGTTCATGTGTTTATAGTATAAAGGTTTATGACTCATAAGTTTATGGTTTATGGGTCTATGGTTTATGGGTTTAAGGTTTATCGGTTTATGGTTTATAGGTTTATGGTTTATGTGTTTATGGTTTATAGTTTATGGCTTTATGGTTTATGGGTTTGAGGTGCATGAGTTAATAGTTTATGGGTTTAGGGTACATGAGTTAGTGGTTTATGGGTTTATGGTTTATGGTTTATTGGATTATGATTTATGGGATTATCGTTTTTGGGTTTATGGTTTATATTTTATGGGTTTATAGTTTATGGGCTGATTGATCATAAGTTGATGGTTTATGGGTTTGTGATTTATGGGTTTATGGTTTATGGGTTTATGATTTATGGGTGTATGGTCTATGGGTTTATGGTTTATGGGTTTATGGTTTATGGGTTTATAATTCATGGGTTTATGGTTAATGTGTTTATATTTATAGGATTATGGTCTATGGGGTTATGGTTGATGAGTTCATAATTTATCGGTTTATAGTTTATGGGTTTATGGTTTATGGGTTCATAGTTTATGGTTTATGGTCTATTGCTTCATGGTTAGTGAGATTTTTGTTTATGGGCTTATGGTTTATGTTCTTATAAATTTATAGTTTATGGGCTAACGGTATATAGGTTTATGGTTTATGGGTTTATGGTTTGTGGGTTCATGGCTTATGGGTTTATGATTTATGGGTTTATGGTTTTTAGGTTTATGGTTTATAAAGTTATAGTTCATGGGCATATGGTTAATAAGTTAATAGTTTATAGACTTATCGTTTATGGGTTTATGGTTTGTGGGTTTAGGGTTTATGGGTTAATTGTTTGTGGGTTTATGATTTGTGGGTTTATGGTTTAAGGGTTTATGGTTTATGATCTTATGGTTAATGGGTTTATAGTTTATCAGTTTATGGTTTATAGGTTCATGGTTCATAGGTTTATGGTTTATGGGCTTATGGCTTATGGTTTATGGGTTCATGGTTTATTAGTTTATGGTTTATCAGTTAATGGTTTATGGGTTTATGGTATATCAATTTATGGTTCATAGGTTTATGGTTTTTGGGTTTATGGTTTATAGTTTATGGGTTCATGGTATATGGGTTTATAATTTATGGATTTATGGGTTTATGGTTTATGGGTTTATGATTTATGGGTGTATGGTTTATGGGTTTATGGTTAATGGGTTAATGGTTTATGGGTTTATGGGTCTATAATTTATGGGTTTATGGTTTATGGTTTATGGGTTGATGGTTTATGGATTCATGGTTTATCGGTTTATCGTTTATGGGTTTATGGTTTGTGGACGTATGATTCATAAGTTCATATATTTATGGATTTATGGGTTTATTGTTGGTGGTTCCTAAATTTATGGTTTATGGATTTACGGTTTATGAGGTTATGGTTTATGGGATTGTGGTTAATGGGTTTAAGGTTTATGGGTTTATAGTTTATGGGTATATGGGTTCATGATTTATTAATCTGTGGTTAATGGCATAGACGTTCATAGGTTTATAGTATATGGGTTTATGGTTTATAAGTTCATGGTTTATAGGTATATCGTTAATGGGTTTATGATTTATGGGTCTATGGTTTTATGATTTATGGGTTTACGGAATTATGGTTCATGGTTAGTGGGTTTATGGTTTATAGATTAATCAATTCATTGTTTAAGAACGTATGGTTAATGGCTTTATGATAATTGGGTTTATGGTTTATAGTTTATGGATTATGGGTTTATGCTCAATGGGTTCATGGTTTATGAGTTTATAATTTATGTGTTCTTGGTTTGGTTCATGGATTCATGGTTTATGGCTTTATCGTTAAGAGTCAGCTGTATACCGACACAGTTACATGTTTTACCGAATCCATTTAAAATTTATTTTTTATAACAACTAATAGCTTCAGGCTGAAATAAAGAGATGGTTTCGATTCGTGTAATAGAAAGCAATATTTTCTTCGATAAGAATAATTTAATTCCACCGCTTTATTTTCAAGAAAAGTTGGAATAACTTGAAAATTCCATTATTTGACACTAATTTCTAATTTTTTAAGTTATTCCAACTATTCTTAAAAACGAAGCAATAAAATTGATTTGTACTTATCAAAGAAAATATTACATTTTATTAAACACATCGAAACCATCTCTTTATTTTTGCCCCTTGTTGCTAATTTTGGGAAAAAAGTTAATTCTTCAATTAGAAAAGAACAGAGATACAGCGGACTCTTAATGGGTTTATGGTTTATGGGTTTATGGTTTATGGGTCTATGGTTTTTGGAATTATAATTTATGGGCTTATGGTTTATAGGTTAATGTTTTATGTGTTTATGGTGTATAGGGTTATGATTTGAGGTTTATGGTTCATGGGTTTATGGTCTATGGTTTCATGGTTTATTGGTTTTTGGTTTATGGTTTATTAGTTTATTATTAATGTGACTATCGTGTATTGGTTTATGGTTTATGATTAATATGTTCATAGTTTGTGTGCATATGGTTAAGGGTGCATGGATTATGGGTATATGGATTTCGAGTTTATGGATTATAAGTTTATGGTGAATGGGTGTATGGTTTATCAGTAAATGTTTTTCAAATGATTAGTTTATAGCTTTATGGTTTGTAGGTATATGGCTCATTATTTATGAAATTATGATTAATGGGTTTATGTTATATGGGTTTATGTTTGATGGGTTTATGGGTTTATTGTTTATGGGTTTTTGGTTTATGGTTTATTAGTTTATGATTAATGGGACTATTGTTTATGGGTTTATGGTTGATGATTAATATGTTCATAGTTTATGTGCATATGGTTTATGGGTTTATGGATTATGGGGTTATGGATTTCGGGTTTATGGATTATGGGTTTATGGTGTATGGGTGTATGGTTTATTATTTAATGTCTTCTAAATCAATGGTTTATAGGTTTATGGTTTATAGGTTTATAGCTTATTATTTATGGGTTTCTCATTAATGGGTCCATGGTTTATGGGTTCATGGTTTATGGGTTTATGGATTTATGGTTTATGGGTTTATTGTCTATGGGTTTATAGTTTATGGGTTTATGGTTTATAGGTCTATGGTTGATAGGTTTTTGGTTTATGGGTTCATGGTTTATGGGTTTATGGTCTATGGGTTTATAGTTTATGAGTTTATGGTTTATTGATTTATGGTTTATGGGTTTATGATTTAGGGGTTTAGGGTTTGTAGGTTTATGGTTCATGGATTTATGGTTCATGAGTTTATTTTCTATGGGCTTATAGTATATGGGTTTATGTTTTATAGGTCTATGGTTTATGGGTTTTTGGTTTATGGGTTCATGGTTTATGGGTTTATGGTCTATGAGTTTATAGTTTATTGGTTTATGGTGTATGGGCTTATGATTCAGGGGTTTATGGTTTTCAAATTTCAAAGTAAATTGTAAAAGAAAACAAAATAATAGTTATAAAAATAAAAAGTTTTATAAAAATAATAATGAACACTGTGATCATTATGGTAGAAAAAATCATGAGAGAAGAGACTGTTATTTCTTGAAAAATAAAACTTCTATTGAGAACCAGCAACGGACGCTGCATATGATTTAAACGCAAAATGATGATCGTAGTTTTGCATTTTTGATAGCGGACGAAGCTGAATTTCAAAATAATGATCCAACCAACATTATTTTCATAGTAGACTCAGGAGCCACAGATCACGTAGTCAAAGAAAATAGAATTTTTTAATTTTTATCAACTTTGGAAAAACCTATCAAAATATCAATAGTCAAGAGAGGAGAAACAATCGATGCCACACATATTGGAACGATAGCAGTCAAAACAAATCTCGGTGTATCGGGCATTCTTGAGAATGTACCATATGCACCTGATGCAATAACAAATCTTCTGTCTGTGCTTCGTATCCAGCAGGTCGGAATGAGCGTCATTTTTGGTGAATCTAGAGGTGTAATTATAAAAAGAGGTAGTAAGATCATTCTAGCTGGTAAGTCAATAAATAATTTAATATGCATAGTTTTTACTGAAGATAATACGTGTAATAAAACGTATGCAAATAATACAATTATTTTTAATGCATATAAATTATGGTACGAACGTTTAGGCCACATTGAAAAATCTAAATTCATCAGAATGAAACAAAATAATTAAATCGATGATCATAATTTGATTGAATCAATAAGTCTCACTAATGATTTGTGTAAAGCTTGTATTTACGAAAAACAAGCATGTCTTCCTTTCTCAAAAGAAAGAGATACAAGTCATGTAACAAGACCTTTATTTATCATACACTCTGATGTATGTGGTCCCATCAAGCCCTCGACTATTGATGATAAAAATTATTTTGTTATATTTATCGATGAATTTACATATTATACGGTAGTTTGATTCATTTCATATAAGTCTGCAGTATTTAAAATGTTTCAAGACTTTGTAGCTAAAAGTGAAACTCACTTTAGCTTAAAAATCACAAATTTAAATTGTGATAATGGGAATGAGTATTTGTCGAATGAATTTAAAGCATTTTGTGTACATATTGATATTATAATGCACTTGAGGGATGTTATCTAACTTCTTAATTAAATTAGCAGCACAATTGTTATACAAATAATAATTTGTTTATTAAATCACACGCTCCTTTTATTACAAAAAAACAATAGATGCAAGAATCAAGTTTCATGTAAGAAAATCTTCTTGTGCAGTCTCTCCTAGAGTTGCTTTGATGTGCTACTGTACAAGCTTAAAAATACGAAGAGAGAGAGAAAGAGAGAAGCTAAGGCTGCGCTACTGCCCACGGCAACCTTTACTAGAACACATACACATAAAAATATGCGCTCACTCTTAACACTTCCTCCCGCATATTTAAAGAAAACTCCTGCTCGTCCTCCACTAGTACCCAACTCCTTCATTTTTTGTATTCCTGTAACAAATAAAAACAATTTAAAGTTTATTAGAATTTATATATTCAGGATCAGTTTTATTAATTTAGCATGGAACTCGAATGATAGGGGCTTGTTTAACACATCCGCAATTTGTTCTTTCGAAGCTAACCTTGTTACTTTGACCAGACTTCTCGTGACACATTCTCGTACATAATGCTCCTTGATCTCAGTCATATATCTAAGCTTTCTACCTCCACCCATTTTCACACTGGCTTCAGCTGCTCAATTATCACACCACAAAGTCATTGTTGTGAACTCGTTATTTAGAAATCTCTTCAATGAGTTGTACAAAGAAATCAATTCTTGACAGCAGTCGCTCATGGCCACGTATTTGGCCTCTCAGGCAACCTGGGCCTCAGACCTGACGACGCAACATACTGTTGTTCCTTTGTTCTCCAAGCCACTGTGTCTCCATACAGCTTTCTGACATACCCACTCGTTGTCAGAGATCCTTTGCAGTCTCCAAAGCTCGCATCTGAGAATCCTTATAAATCGTTTCTTTCTCTAAGTAAAGCAGTGTACCAACTGCTTCTCTGTAAAGACGATTGAAGTTATTTTCAGTTGTTATCATCGTGTTCGAATCCTCCTTTTCCTCGTGTTCTTTTCTGTCTCGATTTGCCACTTGATTTATAACCATTGGTGTCCTTTGTGGATGTTTCTTATCAAATCCAAACTTAATCAGCATTTTCTAAATGTATTTCTCTTGTGTAATGCTTAGGCTTTTCTATTCTCGATTTCTGTGTATTTCTAGTCCTAAGAATACTTTAGGTTCTTCGATGACCGTCATTTCAAACTCGTTCATCGATTTCTCCTTTATCTCGTTAAGTTTTTCTCCATCATTGCTGACCAGTATGACATCGTCTACGTATAGTAACAGTATCGGTAGTTTGTTATTTTCACACCAAGTGAACAAACATAGTTCATCATCATAAGTTTGTAGATTAAGTTTGATTGCTGTTTTCCGAAATTTCTCGTTCCAGCATTTTGGACTGACTTTCAGCCCATACGAAGCGCTTTCGAGCTTGCATACCTTTTCTCGTCTCGTTTCAGCTAAGCAGTCTACACCTTCTGAAATTTCCATGTAAACTTCGTTGTTCAGGACGCCATTTAAAAAGGCAGTTTTGACGTCCATTTGACAGATTTTCATATCAAGCCGATTTGCGATAGCCAGGACTGACATTATCAATGGCAGTCTAGAGACTGGTGCATAAGTTTCTTGTAGGTCGTAAACATTCCTGTCTTTAAATCTTCTGATTACGAGCCTAGCTTTATACTTGATGTTACTATCAGGATCCTCCTTTTTCTTCAAACCCCACTTAGAGTTTCTTTCCATTTTTCGTCTCTGGTCTATCGACTGTTCTCCAAACATTTTTTTTGTATATAGAATTTATCTCATCCTCAATAGCTTCCATCCATCGTTGTTCGTCTGTCAAACTCATGGCTTCCTGATACGTAATTGGATCTCCAAATATTTCAGCAATCAGTGCTATGGTCGTTTCTGCAATTTGTTCAATTTTATCGTTGTTTCTGTCTTTTCCTTTCTTGGGCGTCCTCTTCCTCTAGTCTGTACTCCCTCCGTTCTCGTTGTCTCGTTTTTCTCTTTATTGTCGAATTCTACAAACCATGTATTTCGATTCACTTCGTCATCCAAGATTTCCCAGTTATTCAGTTCTCGACGTTTATATTTATCAAATAAAACGAGTTTCTCATTGAACCTAACATCGCGACTCTCATAGAATTTTCCTTCTTCTGACTTGAATATAACATAGCCTGTTTCCTTGTAACCAACCATGACTGTTCTACTTCCAATACTTCAAAATTTCGGACCAATTTTTCTTTGCACCTTCATATATGCCAGACTGCCAAACCTTTTTAGTTGGTTGATGTCAAATTTTCGATTTGGAGCAAATTTCTCCAATGGAGACTTCATTCGAAGCATGTGGTAGTCTGTTATATGCGAACACAGCAGATCCCAGAGCTACATCCCACATGTTTTCTGGCAGTCCTGAATCATACATCAAGGCTCGTACCTTCCTTTGGATAGTCTGGTTGAACCTTTCGGCAACACCGTTATGTTAAAGTGTGTCTGGACAAGCCAATCGGTTCTCCGCTCCTAATTTTTGCAAAACTTTCATGGTGTATCCTCCTGTATACTCGGTTCCTTGATCGGTTCTTAAGTAACAAACCTTGGCGTCCTTTCCTAATAAATTCCGAACACTCCTTATAAAAGATTGCAAGCAATGGCCAGTTTCGTCCTTGGTCTTCATTGGATAAGCCATTGCTAGTCGAGAGTAGTCATCTATAAAGACAGATATAAATCTATATCCCTTTGGGTAGGTGCTTGGACTAATTGCACCCATTACATCTGAGTGTATTATTTGAAGTGGTTCTGATGCTTGTTGTCTAGTTGTATTGAAAGGTTTTTTATTCATCTTAGATATCATACATGCTTCGCAATCCATTATTGAATCATCGAAAGTTGTATCTTTTAAGTCTTTAATCTCCTTGTATCTTCCTTGTATCTCCTTTAGATACTTGAGTGATGCATGTCCCATCCTAGCATGCCATTTTATTGCATTACTGTAAGAGGAAACTGTTTCAACAATTTTTGATTGCTTATGATCTGGCAAATCCTTATCAAATTCTTGTATTTCCTCTGTATTATTTATAACTCTGTCTCGCAGAGTGTTGTTGAAATCTGAAACTCCTTCAATCTTGTTATATTTATCTTCGTTATCTTCGTTTTCTTCTTTCTTCTCGTTACTCGTATCTTCCTTATCAGACATGCTCCTCGTGACTACGTATGCCACAGTCTTGTTTGTCGTAGTGTCTTTGTTTTTGTTTCTTTTCGTTGTTTCCAATTCTATTATCCAATAGGGCTTTTGATAGATTCCAGTGATAAAAGATTCATTCGATACTGGATCATAGATGTCAATCCTTTTTTTGTCCATATATATACTTAAGCCTTTATCAGCAAATTGTCGTAGTGAAATCAGATTATCTGATAAGCGGTCAGCATATAGAACATTATCTAGTATTATTTCTTTGTTTTGACTCGTTAAGCCTCGTATTACTCCTGCTCCTTCCGATTTTAAATTGGCGCCACTGTCCTTATTCGCACATTTAACCTCGCTATGATGTTCGTTAAAAGTTTTAAAAATTAGTCTTGAGTTTATTAAGTGCTGTGTTGCTCCGGAATCAGCAAGAAACTGCGTTAGTTTAGTCAAGCCCTTATCATTCGATTCAAGTCGCGCACTCTTACATGCATTATCAACTTTCGTATTTAGTTTTTGTTTTCTCTCGTTTAACTCTAAGCACTCATCGTTCTCTTTACGAGCATCCTTTTCTTTACGTGACTCGTTAGCCTTTTTCTTATCATATCCTGGCTTGTTAGGATTGGTGTTAGCATTGTTTTTATCGTGTAGTTTACTTTTCTTCGTTCGAAATTCATCTCTGGTACTATTTGTCCTCTTATAACCGCGTACGCGTCTGTTATGCCCATCATCTCGATATTTATTATTATAATTTTTGTTTTCATACCTCGTATCGTCTCTCCGTTTTGACTTCCTTGAAGGACAAGTGTCGCCAACGTGGTTTGACATCTTGTTGCACTCGTAGCAAAGGCGCAGGTTCCCACTGGGACACTCTTTGCTCATATGGCTCAACTTGTTACACCTGTAGCATCTCACCTCGTTTGCAGTTGCCATAGCTGCTGTGCCTCCACTCGTAACTCCTTTTAGTTGGTTTTGAATGCTCTCTATCTGTAAAATGTACACTCTTAGTCTGTCATAGTCTAAGTTCTTTTCTGTTGTAGTTTTGTATATGAAATCAATATTTTGTATTTGTGGTATATTTGCTACGATCGCATTGAAAAAGGCGTCTCGTATGTCCTCATCAGATAATGTTTTAACGTCAGGTAGGTTATTGTAATTTCTGACTGACTCGTCAAAACGATGTAAAACCCCGCTGGCTTTTTCTTTGTTGGGATTATATTGCAAACTATAAAGTTGCCTTTTAATTGTAGCTGTCGTTACATTCTGTTCTCGTAATTTTATCTCCTTGAGTCTGTTCAATAGTTTTATCGGATCTTTTATGTCAACTACTTTGGTATGATAACTAGCGACTATGTGGTTTATAATAATATCTCGAACTCGGAATTTATGATTTTTTTTAACGCTCTTGTTTAAGTCATCGCTCTTCTTTTCAGACTCGTCTATTACATACAGAAGATCGTTAGCTTGTAACTCGAATGTAAGATAGTCCATGAAGTAGTCCATGTTTACAGATTCAGTTAATTGGTATTTGCAATGAACAGATTTGTTCATCAATTCAGCTTTAAAGGTCTCCTTTAGTTCAACTGACGAACAGTCAGACAGATTGATTTTCATTCAGAGCTTTCACTTCCTCTCTCACCGTCCGAGTAATTTCTGACTTAGTAACTCGCTCTCCTTCGATCTCCGTTGCATTACAATAACCTGTAGTATAACCTGCTCGATAGTTTTCGCTCGTGTAGTTTATTGAAGAAGAATCAAAATTATCAACCTTGTCTTTCATCTGGCCGAATTCTTCTTCCATGTTAGTTTTCAATCCTTTCAAATCATTAATAAACTTTTCCCTTGCCCGATCTCGAAACCTTCCTTCTCGTCTCGACATCGTTCTTTCAAACGTGTCGAGTCTTTGCTCGACCTTATCGAACCTGGTTGAAAGTACAGCCAGCTGTTTCATGATCTCTGTAAAGGAGTCAGAAGTGAAATATTTTCTTTCTTTGATTCTCGTTTCATCTGTTACTCGTTCTCATTTGATTTTATTTCTATTTAAAAATATTTTTTCAGCGTTGTTATCACAGTTTTCAATACTTTTAATTTTTATGTTTGGTATACCTCCTAGCATTGACGCAGAGGCAGTTTCTGCCTCTTTATTTATCAACTCCTTTAAATTCTCGTTCTTGTTTGACTCATTCTCCAACACTTTGGATCCTCCGTCCTTACTTTTATCGCAGCTGCGACTTTTCCCATTCCCTCGGCAGTAAGGCATCAGTAAATAGAAATTCGACATTGCTCAACACAAGCAACATACGAACTTTTAATATTTACATAATTTTATTTTATCAGTGGGGTTTATTTTATAATGATTATTTTGATCTTTCTACCTTGTTTTGTCAAGACTCCAGTAGACCAAAAACAAGTCGTATCAGAATCAAAACTCACAAAGGTTAATTTTTTAATTGTTACTAATTAGGTTTGATGTGAAATACCGAACTCAAGTAGATCACATATAAAAGCTTTAACTAGTTATGCATTTACCTAGGACTTTTTAATTTAACTTTATTAAGTTTAAAATGCGCTCGTGCGTATAATCTCTTATCCACGTGTATATTCACACGCATACTCTCACACATGCACTCACACATACATGGACCCTCTATCAATCCTGACTCTCTTGCCTAAATACACACACATATATATATATATATATTACTCATATACCTATACATACATGCATTCATAGTACTCATGATACCATTTAGTTCTCGTTTGTATTCCTCGTTCCTCGTTTCTCGTATTTACGCTTCGTTCGATATCGTTCTAGCGCGTACTTCCCGCCTCGCGCCATCTTTATGCTGTTCTCCTTTCTCTATTTCTTTCTTTTACTGTCGCAGATTCGCCATGTTAACCCGCCTCGAAACGAATGCATTTCTCACAGAAAGCCAATTTGCGGAAAAACCCAACCGTAAGAGAAAGAAAAGAAAATCCCCCATGTATACGAAATTGCACATAGCACCGGAACTGTGCCGTTTATGCACTCGTACGCACCTCCATCCTTACATGCGCCTATACACACATATAACGTTTTTTTTGTTTCGGGAAAGATTAATGAAAAACAACGCGCACCGTTCTTCGATCCCCCTTTGGCAAAACCAACTACAGAAACAAAACTCCTCCTCGTCTTTCCTTACTCCTTCTAACAAAAAATCCTTTTTTTTCTTTAGAACCTCGCTCCGTCTCCTTCATCCCCGGGCTCTGCGCAGTTGAAGCGTGTTAGACTGCCATAACTTATTGATATTATAATGCACTTGAGGGATGTGATTTAACTTCTTAATTAAATTAGCAACACACTTGTTATACAAATAATAATTTGTTTATTAAATCACATACTCCTTTTATTACAAAAAAACAATAGATGCAAGAATCAAGTTTCATGTAAGAAAATCTTCTTGTGCAGTCTCTCCTAGAGTTGCTTTGATGTGCTACTGTACAAGCTTAAAAATACGAAGAAAGAGAGAAGCAAAGGTGGCGCTATTGTCCGCGGCAACCTTTACTAGAACATATACACATAAAAATATGCGCTCACTCTTAACAGTAAAAAATCTAATAAAGGAATTTCAGTTGGCTATGAGAGAAATGGATACAAAATATTAAACGTGCAAACAATTAAATTTATTATAGCACGTGATGTTGTATTCGATGAAATAAACTTTAAAGATTCGAGACCAACATTTGTACACGCAAAAAATGACTTTGAAGACAATCACCTTCAAATACAAAGATTTAAAGCTGATTAAAATGAAATCAGCGAGAATCAAGAAACTGAAGCAAACAATTCTAATCAAAAGATTGAAGCTCAGATTGATTCTCATGAAGGTGAATTGCGACGAAGTGCAAGAATAAAAAATAAATTTCAAATAAATTATGATGAAACTTATGATCATCATATTTATGCACTATCGACAAATACTGACATTCCTAAGTCTTACAATGAGATAAAATATCGTGATGATAAAAGTAAGTGGGAGCAAGCTATTGATAATGAAATTCAATCATTAATACAAAACAAAACATGAGAATTGCTTCCACGTCCGAACAATAAAAATATAGTTGATTGCAAATGGGTTTTTAATATTAAAATGGATGAGAAAGGAATTCCATGTAAATATAAAGCAAGACTTGTTGCAAAAGGTTTCAGTCAACAATATTTACAAGACTATAATGAAACTTTTGCACCAGTTGCGCGAATAACAACATTTAGAATGCTTGTTGCCTTTGCAAATCAATATAATTTATTGATTCATCAAATGGACGTGAAAACAGCCTTTTTAAATGGTCTATTGAGAGAGAAGATATACATGCGAGTGCCAGAAGGAATTTCAGCTCCTGAAGGTTACGTATGTAAGTTAAATAAGGCATTATACGGTCTTAAACAATCAGCAAGATGCTGGTTTGAACTTTTTGAAATTACACTTAAAAAGCATGGTTTTCAAAACTCCTCAGTAGATCATTGTTTATATTTTCAAAATAACAATCATATCTGTAAAAATATTTATGTGCTATTGTATGTAGATGATGTTCTTATAGTAACATATAATAAAAATACAATGCAAAATTTTAAAACTTATTTAAAAAGACAGTTTTCAGTGACATATATGAATGAAATAAAATTATTCTTAGGAATAAATATAATAAGAAAAGACGATACGATTTCATTAGTTCAAAACGTCTATTTAGAAAATATTTCACATAAATACAATATGATAAATTGTAATATTTTAAACACTCTATTACCTGCAAAATTAGATTTCAATGCTTTAAATGATGACGAGTATTATAATGCTCCATGCAGAAATGTTATAAGCTGTTTAATGTACGCTATGTTATGTACAAGGCCTGATCTCTGCTTTGCTATAAATTTACTTAGTAGATATCAAAATAAAAATAACAAAAAATTATGGCAAAATTTAAAGAAAGTTTTGAGATACGTAAAAGGATCATTAAAACTTCGTTTAGTTTACAAACGGAATGAAAATTATCAAAATTTATTAAATGGTTATGTAGACTCCTATTGGGCAGGTAATGAAGTCGACCGAAAAAGTACAACTGGTTATATATTTAAAATGTTTGATTGTAATACGATTTGTTGGAATACAAAAAGACAAAATTCAGTTGCAACTTACTCAACAGAAGCCGAATATATGGCATTATATGAAGCAGCTAAGGAAGCTTGCTAGTTGACATTTCTTTTTCAAAGTATTAAAATTAATTTTGAAGAACCAATAAGTCTTTTTGAAGATAATAATGGCTGCATAGCCATTGCAAATAATCCAACAGATCATAAACGATCAAAACATATTGATGTAAAATATCATTTTACACGAGAAAAAGTAGAGCAAAAATTAATAATGCTTAAATATATTTCCACAGATAAGCAGCTGGCTGATGCATTCCCAAAGCCATTACCAAAAGTCCAATTTACGTACATCTGCAAGCAGATAGAATTGGAAGAATCTGAATAAAATAAACAAATTTTATGAGAATTAAAAAAAAAAAAATTTTTCATCAATCTGTAATTCATAAGTTAAAATTGAATTAATATTTTTAATTTGTTTTTATTCGTTTATATATCTTCTTTTCATAAAATTTTTATTGTATCTATAATTGCGAGTTCAGTGGTTTGATAGGGTTTTTATTTGGATTTTCCCCAATCCTTAGCAACAAATGTTGAACCACTTATGTATCACCCAATATATATAAAAGAAACAAAGTGTTCTCTCTTGTGTTTGATAGTTACGGATTAATTTTTGAGTGGGAGTATTGATATATGTACAAAAATTAATAAAATCTTTTAATAAATATTCTTTATATTATTTTAATAAGAAAAAGTAACGTATAAAGACTCCTAAAGTTACATAGAAAATATAAACATATTAAGTTATAATCTCTAAAAACTGTATATTCGAAACTGATTATAACATTCATATATACTCACAACCTCATATACTATAAATAAAATAATAATAATAATAAAGCACAAAGTGCATGGCCATCTAGTTAGTTCAAGTCTGACAGCATAAGAGAGAGCACAAAATAAAGACTTGTAAAAATTACTTCTTTGTGCTTTCTGACTACACCTTCTTCCTTTAAATTCCAACAAAAAATATAAGAGAGAGATAAAGTAAAAATTCAATTAAAAATGTTATTGAAGAAGACAAAAGTTTTAATAGCGTGTGAAATACAATTTTTTGTTGAAGAAATAAATTAAATCAATTTTAATATCATATTAAGATATTTCTGCAGTAATTTAAATAATTCAAAGAAAACAATAAATTATAGCCTGGTAAAATTATGATGTTGTGTGATTAAAATATTTGCAGAGTTTTTAAAGCAGTTTATTGTGTGAATTATATAAAAATAACTATGGAAATATTATACTGTAACAGAGAATTTTTATAAAAAATCTATGCTGGAAATTAATGAAAGGAACGATGGTGATTTGACGGACATTTAAAAGTTAAAGGATTATTAATTTTAATATTGAAGAAATTTTTTTAAAATATATATTATTGTGTGAAATATTAAAAGAATAATTTTAAACTATAAAGAGAAAATGAGTTAAATTCTTATTTTAAAATCAGTATGGTGAGATCGTACACTGCAAAATTTTCAGAAACAGCTTAAGTAAAATAGAAAAAAAAGAGAAAAAGAATTTATATTAAATAATAAATGATAGGACAAAAAGAAAATTTATGAAAAATTTTTTTTAAATTTTATTATTTTTCTTATTTTTAGGGTGTTGTAAAAAAAAATAATAACATTTTCTTTCACTTAGTTTTTTTTATCAAAGACAAATTTTAAAGCATTGAATATGGCAATTTTTATTAAAAATGAATTGGCTTCTTTTTCTTTATGAAAACTGCTCTATAGAAAATTAAAAAATATACGCACATAACTAACTTGTTAATGCATTATTCAAAGAAAATATAAAAAAAAAATACATTTAGAAACCTTTTCAAAGTTAGAATGGTCCTTTGTTGTAATTGATAATTTTTACGATAAAATACATAACAAATAAATTAATATAAAATATTCTTTTTCTTTTTCTTACAAGCGTCGAAACGACAAAATAATAAATTATCAAAAATCTTTGCTGGAGTAGAAGGTTTAAAGATCAAAAGAAAGATATTAAAATGAAATTATTTCTCTTTTGTAATGTAGTTTTTATTTATTAATATTGAATAATAAAATTACCTTGTGATTTATTTTTCTGAAAGAAAAGAGAAAAAGAAAATATTAAAAAGAAAATGTTTAATAAAAATTGACCGGAGTTGGGTAGCGATAGCAATGCTCACATTTGCCCTACACCCTCAGGATATGAAAATCAAGTTAAAATTTCATTTTTGCAATCGTCTGAGTAGCTATTAAATTGATTGTAATCAATGAGTGTGTTAAACAAAACTTCAATCTTGAATTATAACTTAAATTTTAGTAAGATGAAATAAGTTCCGTCAAGTCCCTATCAATAGAGTTTTTAATAAGCTTCAGCATTACAAATCTTTGTTGAATATAAAACAGATAAGAGAACTCTTTTTAAATATTTTAAATGCCCACAATTTTTTTTTATTGAATACATCGTCCCTATGAAACTGCGCTAATGATGAATCATCCTTTTAAAATTGCAAAAAAAAATTAGATATGTAAAACATTTAAGGTTCGAAAGAGGTAAATTTGTAAACGGTAAAAAAGTAGTCGAATTATTTGGATGGTACAAATTGGGACTAACTTATACTGATGGGAGAAATAGTTTTAAGAATTTTTATTGAATATAAATTATGAAGACGAATAAGGCTAAGTAAATTTGCGGAGTCATTGATAAATTACTTTATTGATCGCAAAGAATTCAAAACAATACGAAATGAGCAATAGGAGCGGCGTTTCTGGTGACATGTATGAGAAAGGTTTATTTGCAAAAACTTTAATTGAACAATTACGAAACGCAGAAATCACTGAAGCAGTGAAAGCGTCAAAGCACCCGTGCAAAGTAGATAAAAAGATTGAAGAATATCTTACGATCAAAAAAGACTTGACTGTTTTCTTACAGAAAAATAATTTAGGAGTAGGGGAACTAGAGGGGTTTAAATCAAGGCAGGACGCATATAAAGCGTTAGGTTTAGGATTTAGGGAATATAGGGATAAAGTAAGTAAATCAGATAGCAGTGAGGACGAAAGGGAGCCAGGTAGTAAAAATAGGACTAAAGAAAATGTTCCTATTAATTAAAAAAGAATAAATCTCAGACCCGCGCAATTAAAACTTTTAAATAAAACACTTAACACTTCGTCTTCAGCAATAGGCTGTAGCACACCCTTAAGCACCAAACCTAGTTTTCGATTACCGACAATATTTGAAAAGGGAGATTTATTAGATTCACCCCCGAGAGTCGCAGTGAAACACATTAAAGAACACTTGAACGTAAGTTTTAAAGACGAAGTAATAAATAATTATTTTAAAAGCCCCGAACATATCGAAGAATTAAACGAAAACATAAATAAAGGATTTGGATTTTTCAAAATTTTAAATTCAGTAAAGAAGAAGATACAAAAGTTCGTGAAAAACGAACAAGATTCTTTTGTGGAAAATGAGAATAACGAGTTAAAGAAAGAAAACAGTTCTTGTAACTCGGTAGTTGCACCTACCATAGTAAAAGCAGACGGGAAAAAGGGACTTGCAAATTTAGAGGACACAATAAATTCTTTAGCCTCCGCAAATAAAGAAACAAATCTTATTTCTAACCATAAAGATTTCTCTTACAATTGCGAAAATAAAAAGACAGAGAACAATAGTTTACAGAATTCACAAGATAACGCAATAAAAATGGCACAATTGCAAATTCGTGAATTATCCTTAAGAGCAGGTTGTATATCTCTATCCTTTTCTAACCAAAAAATTCATTTTTTTGCAAAATTTAATAATTGTAGCAAAAAATAAGAAGAAAGTCCCATCTCGTATAATAAAAAGCAATATTTTCTTTAATTAGGAAAAATTATTTTTATCGCTTCGTTTTTAAGAAAACTTTGAAAAACTGAATTGTCCACCTTAACCTATATTTTTTAAGTTTTTCAAGGTTTTCTTCAAAACGAATCGATAAAAATAATTTTTTCTTATCAAAAAAAATATTGCTTTTTATGGTACAAGATGGGTCTATCTCCTTATTTTTTGCTACAATTATTAATTTTTGTAAAAAAATCAATTCTTTGATTAGAAAAGAACAGATATACTCGACCTCCTCTTAAAGGATGCCCTTGATGTCATTCTGCGTTTCAATGGCAAAAATATTCCTATTTCTGAATTATCGGACGGGTGTACGGAAGTACAAGCGATTTTATCCAGCCAGGTAGAAGGAGAATTGGCTAAATTAATTAAAACTAAACTATATGGAGATGCTCTAAATTGCGTGAGGGGACGTAGCTTCAAAAATTTAATGGATGTTGTAGAATAATCGAGCAAAAGACAGGTGAAAACGTAATTGTCTTTTTAAATCGGTTACGCGAAATTAAAAAAGAAATACATTCACTGCGAGAAAAGAAAAGAGGAAAAATGACGTAAACGATTTTAAACAAGAATTAGAAAAAGATTGCGCAAAGTATTTCGTAAGAGGGTTGCGCTGAGAAATACGGGCTCACATAGGTACTCCTGCAAGTTTAGACGAAGCTAGGGAAAATGCCATAAAGATCGAGCGGGAATTTGCAAATTGTATGCAAGAGGAAGGAGAGATGCGTGGAAAGGAAAATAAAAGAGGAAATTTTTTTGAGGACTCACGACGCGTAAATATTGTCGAAACAGAGACTAATATAATTATTTGTTTCTTTTGCAATAAAAGGGGACACCCAGCAATGAATTACTTATTATTGGTCCGCCGGATGAGAAGTGTTAACTCATTTTCGCAACCTAATAATCATTTTCAGCTAAACCAATGGCATAGAGGGCGAAATTTTTCTAACATTCAAAGATCTAATGTTGCTTTTGGGGGTTGGAACGCTGAGGTAAATCGAAGGACAGAATTTTCACCAAGAGGTAGAGAAAACGTAACCAACGCCCCAGGCTGACATTTAGGGATGAACGCTGTATATAGGAAAACTAGAGAAAATAACTACGAAAATCAAAATAGAGAACGAAATAATTATGCTGCAAATTTTGGAAATAGCAGTAATAATCAGAATAATGATAATTTTGCGAGAAGAGGCCCGTATAATTCGCCAGCTCGGAATACGAATGATTTTTCAAATTTAACATGTTATTACTGTGGTAAACCAGGCCATACTCGCAATCAGTGTTTTAAATTACAACAAGATACGCGTTTAGGACAAGAGTTGCAGGGAAACGGTTTGAATCTTCCTTAAGTGGCCGTGGAGAGAGAAATAACCGCCGACTACGTCATAGGCAGCGAGCGACGGCCCGGGCGCGTCGAAACAGTGAACTTGAATCAGGCAAGTACAGCACCAATCATAAGAGTAGATGTAGGAGAATTTAAAAGGCCACTTGAGTTCATGTTAGATACTGGAGCCTCTGTAAGTCTAGTGGAGAAATCTGAAGTATCTCCCTATATTCATATTGATATGCAAGAACCGATAAGGTTAAAAGGCATTACGCCTTATTATTTAGAAACAGCAGGAAAAATCATTGTAAATTTAGAAAATAAAGAAATTAAATTTTGTTTAATAGAAGACGAATTTCCCATAAAGGAAGCAGGAATTTTGGGCACTGATTTTTTCAGGCGAACAAAAGCAAAAATTAATTATTTTACAAATAACTTAGAATATGAAGGTAATGTGATACCTTTTGAAAGAGCACGGGAGAGTTCCTCAGATGAGACAAAAATAATAAATAATGAGAATAAAAAAAATGATTCATCGACAGAGGAATATTTTACGTTTGCTAGGAATAAGAACCATAAACAAAAAACTGACGAACGCAAAGAAAACCAAGCAGTAGATTATACAACGAAGGAAGAAGCAGAATATGACAGATTCTTATTAACTATCGGAGATGTAGAAACTACGGGTAAAAATATAAATGCCAGTTATAACGAATTTAATTTGGAGAAACAAGAAAGCGTTTCAGAAAGCACCGATAGTATACAAGAAGAATTTAAAGAAAGATATAAGCAAGTACACAACGAAGATTTCGATAAGGTCGAGCAAGGAGAACCAGGAATAAGACATTTACAGCAAGGAGCATCCGATTCAAGTACCAAAGAATTGCGAGGCCCAATTGATATCATCCATGACATTAAAAAGATAAACAGAGAATTAAACCAACTAACAAGGAGAGTGCATTGCATTTGGGTCTTGGATTTTCGGTCCAATGCTCGATTTTTTCCGAGTTATGAGCAGTTTTGTCTGTTTAGTTGAAAAAATTGCATTTGCTTTATATTTTTACAGTTTTCGAACTACTTATTCTAGAAGGTTTTTACTGATCGCATATTAAAGTTGAGATTAAAACCTTTTGATTACAAAAAAAAACGTGTCCAAAAAGCTCAAGTTATTGAAAAGTTATGGGCGAATAAAAATAGCGCAAATATTTAGCTCAAAAATTGCATAGAAAATAAATGCAACATTTTAGTCAGAAATTCATTTCAATTTTCATCCCTTCATAATTTTTTAACGACTTGATTATAAAGCAGATGCAATTTTTTTAACAAAACAGACAAAACTGCTCATAACTCGGAAAAAATCGAGCGTTGAACCGAATGGACGCGGCTTTTTCCATGATTTTATGTAAGAAAAAAGATTCCAAAGCTAGAAGAACAACCAAGACCCAAATGTAATGCACTCTCCTTGTAAGTTTAAGTCAGAACAAGAAGAGTGACCTAATATTAAATGAAGGGTTAAATAAAATAAATTCATTCATAGAAGCGATGAAAGAAAAAATAAATAAAGGTCAAAAAGTAGTAAGTGAGAAAAACGATAAGATACCAGCGAAGTCAAGTATCAGGAACGAACCCAGAAAAGGAGTAAAGAGAAGAGCAGTGACGTTTAATGACGAGATAATCATGATAAAGAAACCGAAGACAAATAAAGAAATAAACAAGAAATTAATGAGGAAGGTTACTTAAATAAAATGAGATAATACATTAGGAGAACATGAAAATAGAAAGAAAAATGCTGTAGATATTCAGGAATTATGTTATGATGAAAAAGAAGAAACTCATAATTGTGTAAATGGCAAAGCCAAGGATGGGCTTACCAATGATGTTATTTTAAATAATGAAAATGAATTATTCAAAAGAGGTAAATATGTGAATTATATAAAAATAAATGATATATTTTATGAAAATGAGGAAAATATTGTGGACGTAAAAAAGGGCAAAGCCAAAAATGGACATGCCAATGATGTTATATTAAATGATGAAAAAGAAGTATGGAAAGAAGGGAATCATGTGAATTATAGGAAAATAAATGATAAATTGAATGAAAATGATAAAAATATAGAAAAAGATATTGTTGATATGAGGAAAGGCAGAGTCAATGAGGGGCACGCCGATGATGTTATATTGAAAAATGAAAATGAGCTATTAAAGAAAAATAAAAATGAAAATTATGTAAAAATAAATGCAGTATTTAATGAAGATAATGAAATTATTGAACAAAATAAAGGAGATATGATATATAGAAAGAAGGACGAGGCCAATGAAGGGCATGTCCGTGAAGTTATTTTTAATAATGCAAAAAAATTATTGAAGGATGAGAATTATGTGAATTATATGAAAATAAATGAAATAGTTGAAGAGAGGAATACAGAAAAAAAAAATAAATGTTGTTTATGGAAATAATATTAAAGGCTACGAGGATTATGGTGAAGAGGAAAGAGGAATCTCTTATTATGATGAAAATAAATATTATGTATTGAATAAAAAAGAAGTATTTAATGATGTTAAAAATAATAGAAAGAATGATGCATTCTATTGGAGAAATCCCAAAGTTGGGGATAAAAGAAAGTATTACGACGAAGAAAATATTACTTATGAAAGTACCTCAAGAGAGGAGTGTTGAAATAATGTTAATGAAGTAATTAAAATAGTTTGAACGTATAACGATAAACATAGAGGAAATATTCATATTAAAAAGAAAAATATGCCATTAAAAGAGCTCGATATTGATACAGAACAAGAAGGAAATTATGAAAAGAACGCGTCATTGAACGAAAAGATGGAAGTTATAATGACTCAGAGAGACGAAGAAGATAACATACAAGATAAAGTAGCCTTAGAAAAGAAATACATACAAAGAAAATTTGAAAGAAAGAATAATATTTATAAAAAAAGGAAGAAACGTGGGACGAAGACCCGAATAATGCGTTTTCTCGGATAAGGACAGAAAATATGAAACAGAAAGATAATGAATTATTTAATAATTACGAAAATGTTCCAACAATCAATCACCATTACAGCCAGGAAAAGGAATTAAAAGAAATTTCATATAGTAATGAGAAAAATCTCGTTTATGAGGAGGAAGAGAAGAAAATTTTAGAAAAAGAAAAAGATCTAGAGTTCCACATAAAGAAAAATAATACACATGAGATAGAAAAAGAAGTAAAGTTACACACAGAGAAAGATACTGTTGTATACGAAACTTCCGAGATAAGCCCCGAATATGATATTCTAGAAGAGAGCCAGCAAGAAGGATTAAACTTGGAAACGATAAACAGAGAGATTGAAGAACTTCTACGTAAAGACTGTGAACCCGACGATTACTCTAACAAGCATGATAGAGAAGAAAATGAATACGACAAAAATGAGTATTACAAATGTGACTCCGATCATTTAAAATATGATTATTTAAGTCTCACGAATAAGCCTTGTTTAGACATATTATGCTATGATATGTTCCAAGAGGAAAAATTTGACGTAAGTAGTATACCAAACTCACAAGTTGTAAGATTAGAAAAATTAAAATCACAGTTACGACTACAACACCTAACCGTAAAGAAAAAAGAGCCTATAGGATAATTAATCGAAACATACGCAGACTGTTTTTATTTAAAAGAAGAAACGTTGGTTACAACGACGCTAATCGAACATACTATACCCACAATAAATGATATACCAATATGCATCAAACCTTATCGTTTGCCGCATGCCCTCAAAGAGGAACTTAAAAGACAAATTCAAGAAATGTTAGACTCTGATATCATAGAGCCGTTAAGTTCAAATTATGTGTCACCCGCCTTTTTAGTAAAAAAGTCACCGGATAGCAGGGACAATAAACGATATCGTGTAGCAGTAGATTATAGACAGGTAAATGAAAAGACGATTAAGGACAAATATCCGTTGCCAAATATTCTTGATATTATTGACCAGGTAGGAGGAGCCGAATATTTTTCTGTTTCTGATTTAGCACAAGAATATTCTCAAATACCCCTCGCCAAAGAAGATAGACACAAAAGTGCATTTTCGTCATATTTTAGCTTATATCAATTTAAGAGAATGGCTATTGGCTTATCTAATTCACCCATGACTTTTCAACGCTTAGTTGATAGCGTATTTAGAATGAATAAAACGAATAATTTAAAGAGTGTAACTAATAAAAGAAATATGTTGTTATTCCTTGATGATGCAGTCGTATATGGTAAATCACAAGAAGAGCATAACTATGCAATGGAGGAATTCATTCAAAAACTGCGAGAAGCGAATCTTAAACTACAATCGGATAAATGCGAATTTTCAAAGAAAGAAGTTATATACCTAGGTCACTTACTTACAAGGAGAGTGCATTGCATTTGGGTCTTGGATTTTCTTCTAGCTTTGGGATCTTTTTTCTTACATAAAATCATGAAAAAAGCCGCGTCCATTCGGTCCAACGCTCGATTTTTTCCGAGTTATGAGCAGTTTTGTCTGTTTTGTTAAAAAAATTGCATCTGCTTTATAATTTTACAATTTTTGAACTACTTATTCTAGAAGGTTTTTACTGATTGCATATCAAAGTTGAGATTAAAACCTTTCGATTAAAAAAAAAACGCGTCCAAAAAGCTCAAGTTGTTAAAAACTTATGAAGGGACGAAAATTAAAATGAATTTCTGATTAAAATGTTGCATTTATTTTCTATGCATTTTTTGAGCTAAATATTTGCGCTATTTTCATTCGCCCATAACTTTTTAACGACTTGAGCTTTTTGGACACGTTTTTTTTTTAATTGAAAGGTTTTAATCTCAACTTTAATATGCAATCAGTAAAAACCTTCTAAAATAAGTAGTTCAAAAACTGTAAAATTATAAAGCAGATACAATTTTTTCAACAAAACAGACAAAACTGCTCATAACTCGGGAAAAATCGAGCGTTGGACTGAATGGACGCGGCTTTTTTCATGATTTTGTGTAAGAAAAAAGATCCCAAAGCTAGAAGAAAATCCAAGACCCAAATGCAATGCACTCTCCTTGTTAGTAAAGAAGGAGTAAGACGAGACCCTCGAAAACTCGATGCTGTAAGGTATTTTCCCATACCGAAAACGCCGAAAAATATTTGCCAATTTTTAGGACTGGCAGGATATTACAGACGTTTTATTAAATATGTTTAGATTTAGCCAAACCCTTAAGTAATTTATTAAAGAAGGACGCTGCTTTTATATGGGAGAAAGAGCAACAGCAGGCATTCGAAATTTTAAAGGAAAAACTGTGCAGTCAACCTGTATTGAAAATCGCAGATTTTTCAGAAGCATTTTTAGTTACGTGTGACGCGAGTGGAGTAGCTATAGGCGACATCCTCTCACAAGGAGAGATTGGAAAAGATAGACCAATTGCATATGTTTCCAGGGTTCTCTCAGGTACAGAGAGAAAATATGATACATATTCACGAAAAGCGTGAGCAATAATGTATAGCGTTTCGCAATTCAGATCCTATATACTAGGAAAAAAATTCACGATAATCACGGACCATAAGCCGTTGATATGGTTCAAAAATGCGGTGGACCTTACCTCAAGAATTACCTGTTGGCGTATTAAATTAAACGCTTATGATTACGATATTGTCTATAAGTGCGGAAAAATGAATGTAAAGGCCGATGCTTTATCAAGAAATCCGGTAGAGTAGCCGATGCTGATTATAACAAGCGCCTGTACAGGAAAGGTTAATCGTTCAAACTATTGCGAGAAGCGATTCAAAAAGCCCAATAGACAGCGGCTACAAATAGAAGAAGAAACCAAGAAAGATCAAAGCATGTAAACGAAGGAAAATATGAGGGAAGATGGAAATATGTACGGGGATCCCAATCCATTAGAAAATACGATACAAGAGGAATATATAGAGAAAGAGACAGGAAACAAAATTGACGAGGCATTAAATAATAAAAGTCAAAAAAGGGACTCAGCCGAAAAAAGAAAGACACACAGTAAAATCCTTGTTGAATGTAAGGAAAAGATTTTTATGCATAAAGATAATTTAATGTATTTTATCATTACCAATGGAATACCTTGCAACGTGGGAGCACAACACCTGGATGATAGAAAGGAGTTGCCTCGTTTTAACGGATTAAGCCCAGGGGAGGTTAAAATTATCGTTAAAGGAAAAATATTACAATTTGCAATGGTACTACTAGGAAGCACCTCAGTAAGAAGTATGGAAATAATAGCGAATTTATTATCCTGTTTTCGTGTAATGAAGAAAATTATAAGTAAAGAAAAGATACGCTCTATAAACATCGCAAGGAGCGAACGAATTGAAAATGTTCCATGGAAAGAAATAGTGAAAAATTTAAGAAAAGTGTTGAGGGGAACACAGGTAAAAATTATTATTTGCTTAGGAAGTATCAAATACGTCGAAGAACAACACCGATATAAAATATTAGAAGAACTTCATGCCTCTGCGGTAGGAGGGCAAAAGTGAGTCACCAAAACAATGAAAAGAATAAGACAAAGATATTATTGTGAGAATATCAAAGAGGATGTACCAAATTTTATATATAGGAGGGCACAAGGAAGTCACCAAAACAATGAGAAGAATAAGACAAAGATATTATTGTGAGAATATCAAAGAGGATGTACAAAATTTTATACGTAAATGCGTAACTTGTAAATTCAAGAAGCTTGTACGTGTAAAAGCTAAGCAACCAATGACTATTACGGACGCCCTCATACAGCAATGGCGAAAATTAGCTAAGATATTTTAGGGCTTTTTCCAATTTCAACAAACAGCCATAATAATGTGTTAACCTTACAATGCAATTTTTTTGAGTTTTGCATGACCATTCCTCTTAAGGATGCGGCCGCAGAATCAGTAGCTGACGCTCTTATAAAGAGATTTATCTGCATCTTTGGCACACCGTTAATAATTATTACGAATCAAGGTTCAAATTTTATTAGCGGGTTAATGAAACAAATTGCAAAAAAATTTAAGATTAAACAAGTAAAGACGACAGCGTATCACCCCGCGAGTAACGGAAGTTTAGAGCGCAGTCATCATCCTCTAAGTGAGTATATTGAGGTAATGATTGACCAAACAATGGGTCGGGAGGAATACCTTGAATTAGCCACCTTTTGCTACAATACTGTTCCATATGAGACCCATCAATTTACTCCTTTTGAGTTAGTTTTTGGAAAAACGGCGCGTTTACCTTCAAATGAGCCCTTAGAACCAGAGGATCAATTACCTATTCATAATTATTTTGTAATTGATCTTAGTACTCACTTAAACGAAATACAGAAAATTGCGCGAGAAAAATTAATAGAGGCTGAATACAGATCTAAAGATTATTATGACAGAAAAATTAACGCCCAAGAATTCCGAATAGGGCATAGCGTGTGGCTATTAAAAGGAAGAAAACAATTTAAACTAGCTGACCAATACGAAGGACCATATCTCGTCACAGATGTCTAATAATAAATGTAATGTTAAAAAAAGAATAAATAATCATAAAACTAAGGCAGTTCATGTTAACCGGGTAAGAAAATCTTATTTGGAACCAAAGTAAAAAAAAGAGAGAAGATAAGGATTAAAATAATATGTTTGAACATAAGAAAATTAATAGGAAAATAAATTGAATAAGAGTAAGGTAGAAAGGAGTCTCTAACGTTCAAGTGTGACAGTCGTATGAATAAATATGCTCATATACAGTAATAGCATAAAAAAAATATATACACATAAGGATGAAAAGGGGATAGAAATAAATAACGCTACAAGGTTAGGGTAAGGATAAGCAAAAAATATACATATATATATTTTAAAAAATATATATAAAAAAAAGAAGGGGTAAAGAATGAGAAAAAAATAAATAAATAAAAAGCGAAGGAGAAAAGAGAAAAAGAGAGGAACAAAAAAATTTTTTAGATGACTCTAATAAATTGGAAGGTTAAAACAAATTTTTTGAATAAGATAGATTGTTGTTCTTTTTGCAATTGCAAAAAAATAAACAAATGTAAACATACTCCATAAGTTGAGTAAATTGTTTACTATTATAGTAGAAAAATCAATGATTATTTAAAACCCTAAATCTACTTCATTTAAATGTATTATACACTTCGAGCATATACTACTGGAGGAAGCCTCCGAATGGCAGAAAGCGTTACAAGGCGAAGAGAGAGAAAGCCTCTATTTTGATACGTGCTGTCTCTCTCTCGCCTGATTTGATTGGCTGCTTCTGTTTCCCACTAAGAAAGTGAGAGAGAGATAGCACGTACCAAAATCGGGGCTTTTTCTCTCTTCGCTTTGTAACGTAGTTAATAGCTAGGAGGCTTCCTCCAATAGTATATGCTCGAAGATTATACATCATTAATATTATGACAAAGTATATAAAATAGAGTCGAGTCAAAAGTGATTTTATTAGAAAAGGATGAGATAACTTACCTCATAATAAAAGAATTTTTAATAAGGAAAGCGATCGCTATATTGCACACATATGTCGTATTGCAAGGAGTTGGCCCTACAGCTTAAATTTGCGATATCTCAGGTTCTACTTATTTGAATTTGAAAAACCGGACAGATTCTTAAATTAGATCAAATTTCCTATCATTCTATATGAAAAACATAGAAATATTTTGTTCGCTAACCTATATTATTTCGTTATAAACAAACACAATTCTGAAAAATTGAAAATTTTTTCTGCTTTAAATCATTCTAGCTTATTTATCAACATTTGAAAGTAATATATAACAATTTATCATTAAAGCTGAGACCCCATATGGAAAAAATTTTTGGATATACTTGTAAATAACTGTTAATAACTGTAAATAAATGTAAGTAAATGTAAATAACTGCAAATAACTGTAAAAAAGTGTTAAAAGATGTGGGAATTGAGACATAAATAACAGTTATTTACAATTATTTACTGTTATTTACACTTATTTACAGTTATTAACTGTTATTTACACTTATTTACAGTTATTAACTGTTATTTACAGTTATTTACATTTATTCACTTTTTTCACAATTATTTACAGTTATTTACGATTATTTATAGTTTTTTACAATTATTTGCAGTTATTTACATTTTCGAAAATATTCACGAATTTATTCAATAATTTTATATATAGACGAAAATTTTTTAAAATGTGAATAACTTTAAATAATTGGAAATAATTATTAATAACATTAAATTATTCACTAATTCAAAAATTTTTGAAAATGTAAATAACTGTAAATAATTATGAATAATTGTAAATAATTATAAAAAAACTGTAAATAATTGTAAATAATTGTAAATAATTGTAAATTATTGTAAATAACTGTAAATAACAGCTAATAACAGTTAATAACTGTAAATAACTGTAAATAATAGTAATTAATAGTAAATAATAGTAAATAACTGTAAATAACTATTATTTATGTCTCAATTCTGACATTTTTTAACAGTTATCTACAATTATTTACTATTATTTACAGTTTTCCATATAAATTATTTCCATATGGGACTCTGACATTTTTCAAACACATGTTGAACTTCAAAAAATATCCATTAGTAGTCGAGTTATAAGGTTTTTTACCAGGGCGTTCCGCGCTAGCGCTACGTCTCTATGTTTTTTTGCAATATATTTGCCATACCTCTAGTTCTAATTATCGAATCAAAACGCAACAAAAACGATTTTTTTTGTTTTTTTTTTTATTAAAGAACAAGTTTTTGCAAAGAAAATTACTGCATCTATTGTAGTTCATAAACTATAGTCATTGAAACAATTAATTTGTTTATAACAAATTACTCGACTACTTGCGCGAAAAGCAAGTTGCAAATTCGGATTCAGCGGCTCAAAATACATACAAATCACCTGCTTGCTTGGTGGGACCTCTAACTTCATACGAAACCCTCTGGGCGCCTAGACTATATATAAACAATTAATAAACAAATATTATTGATTCAATTCATATAATCAAACATTATTATTATTATACCATAAAAACACATAAATTAGAATATAGGGGAAAAGAAGGAAATTAGATTTAAGAAAAATAGTAATGAATAAACACTAATATAGTTTTGTGAAATTAAATATACTGGTACATACTATATAAAAGCATTAAAATGACGCCAGCAAAGGCAAATTGATAAAAATAACTCCTTGAACTAGATTGAAAGCGTTGAGTATACGAAAAAGGTAACCGAGATGTATACGTTAAAGAATAATGACGCTTTCAAGAGAAGTTTAATAAGATAAAAGTTGAGAGACATTTTTACATAGGTCTTTTCATCCACTCACAAGCGTTATCATTGTTTGACAATAAAGTGAATAAGAACAAAAAAATATTTCTTCTTAAGCAAGCAATCAATGCACCCATGACTTATTTCTTTAACTCAATTGTAAAACATTTTTAACAATATAGTAAACAAAGACCTTAGGTGTTAATATTTTACGAAGTGAATGGAAAATATGTAAACACCAGTCGAATGAATAGAACCAACAAAAAAGAAAGAATAAAGAGTAATAATCGCATGTAAACTATTATATTTAAAAGATCAAGATATATTATGGACCTTAGAGAAAGAAAAAAAGAAAAGAATATAAAAAAATTATGATACAAGAAAAACATATAATCAAATTAAAATATTGAGTGTATAGAATAGAAATAGTAAACAAAGTAGAAATTGCATGTAAACTAGTATTTCAAAAGAAATTTGATAGAAGGTCAAGATATATTATGGACCTTAGAGAATAAAAAAAGAGAAAAGAAAAAAAAAATCATGATACAAGAAAAACATATAATCAAATTAAAATATTGAGTGTATAGAATAGAAATAGTAAACAAAGTAGAAATTGCATGTAAACTAGTATTTTAAAAGAAATTTGATAGAAGGTCAAGATATATTATGAACCTTAGAGAAGTAAATAAAAAATAGGGTATGAAAAAATTATGATACAAGAAAAGCATACAATCAAATTATAATATTAAGTGTGTAGAATAGAAATAGTAAATATACATTGTACCAAGAAGCGGCCAACTAGACTATTACATTTCCAGTTTCAAAAAAAAGAACATAATTAACAAATCAGTAAAAGAGATTTTTTGTTTCCGAACGCTCTCATTCAATTCACGCGTTCTTTAATGGGTGGGGAGGTATAATGAACTGAGTTCATTACCAATAAATGTTACAAAGAATAATTAAAATTAAAATAATAATGATAATAGAGTAAAAATAATATTGATCAATTAATAAATAAACGAATGCAAGAGACAAAGAGCACGACGCAAGCAAATTGAGGACAAACAGTGGCTGAATGAAACATTGAAAGAAAGAAGTATAAGCTGAAGGAACAAAGTTCATTAACAATGAATTTTTCAAAGAAAATATAAAAGCTAAAATAACAATAATAATGAAAAAGTAAAAATAATGGCTATAAAATAATAAATAAACAAATGCGAGAGACAAATAGCAAACAAATTCAGTTGACCTCAATGAAAATCAAGGTTCGGTGGCCAAATGAATCAGCAAAGGAAGAAGAAGTACAAGCTGAATGGGATGCAAAAAAAAAAGATGCGGGCAGGTGGCAAGCTTAGAAAAAGCAATAAGCCTGACAACGATGAGCGGCTTTACAGAAAATCGTGAAGTTAACATAGGGGAGTATGAAAGAATTTCAGCGAAGCGGTAGGGGAATAAAGCGCAGGATAAAAATAGATAAGGCCGTCCCTGAAGAAAAATACAAAGTGGAGGGACATCAAATCCAATTCATGTGAAGCAATTATCCGAAGTTGGTGCAAAATTTAAAAAAAGCTTTGACAGAGTCCCAAAAACCGGAAGCCGAAATGCTAACGGAAAAAGTAATTACCAATAAACTTCAAGCTGACTTCTTTCTATTCAACCGAAATTATGGTTTTTAGAAAAAAAACATACAGGAAGGGCCGACTGGCAACCAATCAGAATGGCTGAAAATCATACGAATGGGCACAAAAATATACCGCCGTTAGCAACAACGGAGCTTCTAGGATCAAGACTTAGAGTATAAAGCTCCAAGTTTGCAGGCGTAGGCCCTCTTTTTTCTGGCCAAACTCATGCTGGCCACGTCGATTTTGCCAAGCAGCTGGAACGTCACCAAATCCAGCAGCAGCCTGCCACCGCTCATCTGCAAGTCAGAAGCATAGGAGACAAAAATTAAATTAAAAGAAAGAAGAAGTTTTATTTTAACGCATGAGTTCCAGAGACAACCGTACCAACCAGAGAAAAAGGCTGACGTTGTGGGGAAGCGAAGATCGAAACAGGAAAAAATAAAGGTAGAGAGTTTTTCGAATTTCTTTATTGTAAATCTCAAGGGGGTAAGCATGGCGCAGAAACGTGTTGCTCTTATTTCTTATCTGCGGATCAAATGTCGAGCTTTTGTCGATTGCTGTAACTAAAATTTAAGCTAAAAAAAATAACGAAAGGAAATGCAATAAATAATAAATAATTTGGCTTAAAGTAGCGTAGTTTGCCCTGAAGTGAAATAGAAAAAAAAGGAAATAATAAATAATGTACGGATTATGAAAAAAAAAAAATGAAAATAAAATTATGTAACCCTGGAAATTGCATGAGTGTCTACTTATTTATTCAACCTATCCTTGCTGTCTCTTTTTTTCAGACATCCGATCTCGGAGACGTAGCGCTCGCGTGTTGGTGAAAAGGAAGTCGATGGATGGTTGAAATTCAGTCATTCATTAAAAAATTTTATTAATAATTTAGCTTATATGCTGAACGTAACACATTCCAAAAGACTATTTTTAATAATTTATTTCATTATTTATTAATTAAAAAAGCTAACTTTTATATTTTAATTTATATCTTTAAACTTCAAATAAAATAATAATTTTTATACATATTATAGAAATTGAATGTTCTATTTATGTATAAACAATTATTTTAAAAAGTTACATCTTATATATTTTATTATTAACAAGTAAATATTGATCATACTTTTATAATAAAAGAAATAGAACATTCTATTTTACTATATCTATATATAAATACATTTTGAGTTATCTTCATTATCGGCTTCAGTAGGTAACTATAAAGCCGTACTTATACTTTTAACGTAATTCAAATTTATTATTGCAGAAAATCATTCTATGTTTTGAATAATGTCCAATTATTATTTATAAAATATTCATATTTAATTTAATAATTCTATTCAAAATTGATATAAGCCGTTACATAGCCCCCCAGATAGAATTAAAAATTATAAATAATATCTTTAAATCAAAATAAGCTTATTCATATATATAAATATTTAATCATATTGACAAAAAATATGATTCTAATTCTCAATCATCATTTTATTATTTTAATCAATTTTATGAATCTAAAATTTGAATCGTTCATAATTTAAACATTCATTTAGTTTTAAGAAGATACCTTTCAGGAAATTTTATTTTTTTCAAATATAATTTAAATATAATTTAACTATTTTGTTTTTAAATTAATGGGCAAATGAGTGTTTACATTACTTAATTCCATCAATATTCAAACTACTCTAAAATGTTTTATATCCCCCCACTAAATGATGAAATTTAACTATTATCTTTTGATATGAGTAAACAATCAAATGAATATTTCAATCGCATTTTTAACAAACAATTTTTTATAGCTGGCTGATTCCATTCAGATTCATGCAGGCCGTCACTGATCGAATTTTTTTTTTCTTCTAAGTAATAAAAATACCTTCTATTATGTATATGAAGATAAAATTTACCTCATAGAACGCTCAAAAAATTTTTTTTTTTTACTACAGCAATTTTAGTGTTGGATGTAAAAACGAAAATTCAAAAATTGAAAATGAACCTCTACTTTTAAATGACTATAGCTCCGTCAATTTTCAACCTTTTTGGACGTTCTTTTAACGAAAGTGTGCTCAATTTGGTCTAGTCTTAAATGCAATCTCGATTTTTGTAATACAATTTGATCTCGCTGAGTTATTTACGAAAAACCGAAAAAAAGCGATTTTTTTCAAACACGATTTTCTCAAAAACTATATTTTTTTTTTTTTTTTAAATTTTTATATGATTTTATGCATAAAAAATACTAACTTTTAGGGTAGGTTATAATATGCGATTTTGCCTTATTTTTTTTAAACAGATTTTTAAACGTTTTTTTTATATTTTCGATTTTAAAACATTGATACCATGGCGCATCGTACAATTTTTCCAACTTTACGTGTTCTTACAACTATTTTTATGCTTTTATTTATTAATATATCAAAAATATCAACAATAATCTTTAAAATAAACCCCGGATCGAATATTTTGATCAATTAGAACCAAAGTTATGACGATTTAAAGTTTAAAAAAAAATGCTGAAACTTTAAATAAATATATTTTCGCCATACCCTGCCCGAAAGCACAACTTTCGTCCCGGCACCGAAAAACAAAAGTTGTATTTTCGGCCCGGGTATGGCGAAAAATAGCATACACACCACGGGAGGTAAAATGGCGAGCCCATAGCACATATTTGCCACCCTCGCCTTCGGCTCGAGGTGGCAATTATATGTGCTATGGACTCGCCAGTACTTTACCTCCCTTGGGGTGTAATATACTATTACTTTGAATTTTGAATTTTGAATTTGAAAAGGTGAGTTTTTCAAATACTAAAATATATTATTTGGTCATTTTCAATGAACAAATAATATACGATACAATTGAGAAAGAACACTAATGAATTGAGAACTAATGTAAATAAAAAAATCCGAATTCGAATAAAACCTTTCAATTTACTTCTTGCCACTCATGTCTCGAAGTTTTGGCAGTGTAGATGTGGTTTCATTCACTTTTCCAACAGTGAATCTTTTGAATACCTTTAATTTCTTTTGCATTTCCTAACCATTCCATTTTTTTTATCAGTCGAAAAACTTCTAACTCATCCTTGCGGATAACAAGAATGTTAATCGACGGAGTATATTTTGATACGTGAGTGGCGAAATTTTCAGCGTTTCTAATAAAATCTGCACTCTTCTTGGACAGATTATGCGTGGTAGCATAATGTTTAACTAAACCACCAATACCGTCACAAGCGCCTTTACCATGATCTGTTGCAGAGAAAAGCCATTTTCTGTTTACTTTTGAGTTTTGAAGCTCATAGAATTAATATCTATTTTTAAAATGACTGGCAGCTCCATCGAAAATGGTTATGATTTCATCAAGATCTTGCGCAATATGTTTTTGTTTTAAGTTATCGATAATTAAATGTATAGCCATTAGGGCATGAGACGAATCATGTTTAATATCGTCAGAGACGGTGACATAACTGACTGTCTTATCATTTCCAAAATAGCATACCGACGTAAATATTGATATTTGGTTTTTACTCCAATGATAGCTTTAAATTTTATTTTGAAGCAGAACTGTCCAATTTTCTGCAAAATCGACATAAATAACTAATTGGAAGTCATTATTTTTCGCTAAAAGTTTAACCTCTTTGATTTCTATGCGTTGAATTTCTTTGACCAATTTATGAGCTCTTACAGTGAGAGCGCGCTCTCTTAACTCTATTAAGAAATTTTCAATTGTGCTAGTTTTATTCAGTAAATTTGATTTTTCTGAATAAAATCTGCAATGTCTTGTTTATTCTCTTTTTTATAATTATTCAAAGCATCTGTAAATATCATATTTATTTAAAGTTTCAGCATTTTTTTTTAAACTTTAAATCGTCATAACTTTTGTTCTAATTGATCAAAATATTCGATTCGGGGTTTATTTAAAAGATTATTGTTGATATTTTTGATATATTAATAAACAAAAGCATAAAAATAGTTGTAAGAACACGTAAAGTTGGAAAAATAGTACGATGCGCCATGGTATCAATGTTTTAAAATCGAAAATATAAAAAAAACGTTTAAAAATCTGTTTAAAAAAAATAAGGCAAAATCGCATATTATAACCTACCCTAAAAGTTAGTATTTTTTATGCATAAAATCATATAAAAATTTAAAAAAAAAAAAAAATATAGTTTTTGAGAAAATCGTGTTTGAAAAAAATCGCTTTTTTTCGGTTTTTCGTAAATAACTCAGCGAGATCAAATTGTATTACAAAAATCGAGATTGCATTTAAGACTAGACCAAATTGAGCACACTTTCGTTAAAAGAACGTCCAAAAAGGTTGAAAATTGACGGAACTATAGTCATTTAAAAGTAGAGGTTAATTTTCAATTTTTGAATTTTCGTTTTTACATCCAACACTAAAATTGCTGTAGTAAAAAAAAAAATTTTTTGAGCGTTCTATGAGGTAAATTTTATCTTCATATACACAATAGAAGGTATTTTTATTACTTAGAAGAAAAAAAAATTCGATCAGTGACGGCCTGCATGAATCTGAATGGAATCAGCCAGCTAAGCTCAGCCCTCTCACAGCCTCACTTTTAAGATAAAATTAAAAAATAAAATTTCTTCGTAATACATTCGAAAAACAATAATTTTTTAAATGCTATCTTTATAAGTTTACAACAAACAATTTTTGATATTTGATGCAATTTAAGTAAAGTCTTATCAATACAAATATATATCACCCGTAGCTTTTACTATTAAAATAAAGTCTATTTCAAATTACTAGTATATGAAAAAGTAAATTATTATTTTTCATTCAAATAATTAAATTGAATAATAGAATCAAATTATAACTAATTTGTATTATTTCATAACCTATATATTTAAATTCAAGAAGATACCTAAGTGTCTATCTTTTTAATAGTGTTTTTCATAATTCATATAAATATCATTAGCTGTAATGATAAAAAAATTGCAATCCCTTTTAAATACAAGTAAAATAAGTAAATTTTATAATAGTAAGAAAATATTATCTCATATTTTTAAAGTAAAATGAGAACTACAAATTATTTCCAATATAATTTATATTTTTCATCAAATTTTCGAAGATTTCTATGTACTAAAAAATTACTTAATAAAATTATATTTTTATTATTAATATAAAATTCAATTATATCTAGCAATGCTCCTTTTTTTCTTGTTATGACGACGGTTTTGATAGGAATGATTAAAAACGCTATTAAATAAAAATAGAAAGTTCTACTTTTACTTAAGAGGCGGCCGTATAGCTCTGTCTTTGTCTAATCTAAATTTTCGTTATTATTTATAAATTAAATATTGTTATACAAAAGTAAGGGCATAGCCCAATAGATTTCAGGACGAGCAAACGATCCTATTCTATGAAAAAATATAAAATTTTCATTTGTTTTGGATTGAGATCTGAAACGGAAAACCAATTGAACTTGATAACTGTTTTTCCGTTTCAGACCTTACTCGAAAACTAATGAAAATTTGATATTTTTTCATAAAATAAGATCGTTTGCTCGTCCTGCCATCTATTGGGATGTACCCTTAGTTTTTTATAACAATAATTAATTTATTAATAATAACGAAAATTTATATTAGACAAGGACAAAGCTATACGGCCTCCTCTTAAAGCTAACTTACTAGGAGAGGCCCAGGCCTCCGGATCACGGATTTTGCTCAAACTTTGGAATAAGTTTCTAGATGTCAAAATATGGAGAAACTCAGAATTTTAGATCCGAACGCTCAAAATTTCCCTAGTTATAGGCAATTAGAGAAAATCACTGAAAAAGTTACTAGATTTCCAAACGCTTATAGTTCTTTAGCATTAATAACTAGACACTTGTAATTATTTTTAAATGGAAGATGAACCCAAATCCTTTCGAAATAGCACCTACAGCATATCAAAATATTATTTTTTCCCATAGCTACAGTGTTATAAAAATTGTACTACATTTTAGCATTTATTATTAATTAATGTTTTTAAAAGAAAATTCACGTCGAAATCTTATAACGCTGTAACGTTGGGAAAAAATAATATTTTGATATGCTACAAGCACTATTTCGAAAGGATTTGAGGTCAGCTTTCATTCGAAAATAGTTGTAAGCTTCTAACTGTTAATGCTAAAGAGCTATAAGCGTTTGGAAATCTAGTAACTTTTTCAGTGATTTTCTTTAATTACCTTTAACTAGAGAAATTTTAAGCGTTAGGGTCCAAAATTCTGGTTTTCTTCATATTTTGACACCTAGAAGCTTATCCCAAAGTTTGAGCAAAATCCGTGATCCGGAGGTCTGGGCCTCTCCTAGTTAGTCAACATGATCACGTTATTATGTTTTTAAATTTTATTTATTTTTTCATTTTTACATACACTTTAAAAATTAAAAAAATAGCAAAATTCCAATTCCAATAGGCTCCCTATTAAAAAAAATCAGGTGATAAATCGGAGTAAAATGTATAGAATTTTGGTTGATGGAGGAGACACAGTTAAGAAAGCTAAAGGTATCAAATCTAACGTCGTGAAGAAATCAATCACTTTCGAAGATTACCGAAGCTGTCTTTAAGATCTTGTCATTATACACCGTGAACAGTGCAATATTCGATCAAAATTACACACAGTGCATACTAAGAAGCAAAGAAAAATTGCACTAAGTCCACACGATGATAAGAGATTTTTATTGCCTGATAGTACAGAAACTTTACCATAGGGTCATTTTAAAATTGAAGAGATACAGATGGCGCAAGCTGCACTTGTAGTATCCAATGAAAATAGAGTAATGCGAGTGGGAATGGATGTTACAGAGCATAGAAGAGAGGGGGAAATCGAGAGGGGGGATGAATCCAATGAAAATGGAGTAATGCAAGTGAAGGTGAATGATACAGAGCATGAGAGAGGGAATGAAAATTGCGCAGCGCGAGTGGGGGTGACACTTCATAGTAACCAAGGTGAGCAAATCATTATTAAGTATGACGTATTAGAGGAGTTCATGCATGACTGGGATTTATCTACAGAGGGGATAAGTTCTGAAGAAATTGAGAGAAGGGATTTATTACAAGTGGCGATGGAAAGGGCAGAAATCGAGGTGGGAGATGGGCTATATCAAGGGACGGAGCACGATGAGGAGCACATTCAAGTAATCGAAGAGCTTGAGAACGATCAACCTCCTACAAAGAAACCAAGAGTCAACTAACTAATCATGTAAGTTTATAGTACAATTTTTTTCCTAATAAAATATTATCTTTAACAGAAATTTTGATTTTTACTTTTTCTTTTTGATTTCAGAATGGATTTATCAACACTTAATAAGATTGCTGAAAGCTACTTCTTGCTAAGGAAAAAAGTTACAAACTTGGAAAAAGATCACCAGTACATGGTAACAGCACTTAAAGAGGTGAAGACACGAAATGGTGTAAAGATTGTAGCAGAATTCGAGCAAAGTTTTCAAGTATTCCTACCAGAGAAGATTTCATCAGCAATTCTAAAAGATGAAGAATTTTTTTACAAACTCTGCGATGAAGCAAGCAAACTACGTTTGTTTGCAATGTATTTGGGAGGAACTTCTTTCAAATTCGATCGGGTGTAAGAATATATCTATGAAATGATTTTTAAAACTATTTATTGTAACTTGTACATAATAATACATAAATAAATAAAAATATGTTAACATTATACATTCGTTTTTTTATTTATCATCACCACCTATAGTTATAATTATATTAAATTACCATAGTAAAATATATTACAATATTTTATTTAAATATATCTAAATAATATAAACAAAATACAATTAAATTTTTCATTCATTACACTATTACATTGTAAAATACATTTTAATTTTTTCAAACAATCTCATTTTTATCTATCCAACTATTATGCTTGTTACTTAGACCTAACCACTTAACATATACACGTTTACCACTTTTTTTTAAAACTTGTTCTACTAAATAAATTTTTGGATACATAGTCTTTTGAATTTCCGTTTCATAAAAGCCGCCGGAGACTGGTTCATCATAATAATCTTTGACGTGGTAAGTTATGGGATTGGTTTTTACAACTCTTGTTATTGTAAAAATTTCAGTTGACCAATTTGGTGTATAAATTTTTTCAAAAACTTGTTTTATCTTACTTATTCGCACTTTATCTCCTACTTTGAATTTTGGTTTTTTTACAGATCTTTTTTCAGTTGGGTAATTTTTCTTGATTTCTTTTTCATTTATCTTCGTAACGTTTTCAGGCTCGATTCCTATTGTCCGATGTTTTCTTGAATTGTATGCTTTCACTAACTCAGGCAGAATATCCAACCATTTATAACTTCCTTGTTTGCTGAATTCTAACCACATTGCATTTTTTAAAGTTCTATTAAAGCGTTCACATATGCTTGCATGAAGATTACTATGTGAAGAGTAGTGATTTATTTTGTACTTTTTCATAAGATTCTGAAAGTTTGAATTGTAGAATTCTTTTCCTTGGTCAGTTTGTAAATTCGATGGCACCCGTCCTTGTTTTAAAATTAACTTCATAGCTAGAGTAACATCATTGCCACTCTTCGATTTGACTGGTACAGCCCATGCATACTTTGAAAATATATCTATGACAGTTAGTAAGTAGCGAAAACCTTTGTTTTCCTTAAAATAAGGTATCGTTTCTACAAGGTCAGCTTGCCAAGTCTCATCTAATCCGCGTATGTCATATTTTCTTCGCTTGTACCTTCGACGTGCTCGCTTGTGTAGCTCTTCAACTACTCTTTGACGTTCCATCTTAAACTTCAGCTTTAGCAATATCCAATCGTCTATTCATTTCTTTAATTATATATTCAATACTTGCAAAATTTCGTTGAGTCATATCATAGACATAAGTTAGTTTTTCGTCTATTTCTGCTTTATATATTTCAACTTTGTTCTCATATTCTTGTATAGCTTTAGCAACTTCTATAATTTTAGAAGATAAGTAATCAACTTCTTTCTGTAGGATATTATTTAGTGAATCCAAACTAATCGCATCATTTGGATGATTAGCCTCTCCAATATTGCAAAGCCGCTTATTTTCCAAATCAAAATCACCATCTGATGTAACATTGAATCCAATAACTCGAGGACCACGACTCACTTGCGAGCCCTCAAGTTTTCTTCCAAACACATCAAGACTCATGTTACTACTAATGATTTGAAAATTGTGTACGTCAACATATATGTCCAGCTTCACGTAGTTCCTCTATGATTGATTGGATTTCATTATTGTGATTATTATTTTCAGCAGATCGTTCAGCTATTAATAACGCAGTCTTTCGACAAGCTCATTTGGATCATCCCAGTAGACTAGGTCTATGAAAGTATTCTTTTTTGCTATTTTATATTTAGGTATGAGACCCCCTCCGCTGGTAGACATTCTACTGCGATCACTGCGGAACATTGGTGCTATGATTTTTGAATATCTACTCTTCGAAGAGCGTATATTCTCACTTTTGCTATGTCTTTTTCTATGGGCATTTGTTGCTCCCAGGATAATGCGATGGTTCTTGCGATCTGTTGTACTCAAAAGATTATCATCTGGTTCTTTTTTGAAAAGCAATTCCATTAGACCACTGCTTTTAGGAAAACTTAAATCTTTCACTTTTATTATTTTATCATCAAATTGAATTTGTGAATCACCCATCATGTATACCCCACTGACTTTTCTCACTCCGTGTATGTTATCGATTTTGCTGCGACTACCATTTAGCATTGATAAAAAGTCTGTCGGTTCAGTTTCTTTATGCGCAGATACAAATGGTGAATATATAGATTTGAATGATGAATTTGCAGAATTGAATGATGAATTCATCATTGTGCTATTCACCGCAGAAAAATCATCGCCATTAGAAGCATCATTATCAAACGCCGAACCCGAGTCATTAATCTCGTTTACAATATAACTTGATTCATCGAATCTCAATCTTTTTTTTGCCTATTTTCTGTTACTGTCTATAGCTGAAATGTGATTAGAACGTGACACGCTTTCAATCGTCGAATCGACAAGCTTTTCAAGTGGTGTAATAACTGGTTTTAAAGTAACCCCAATAACCTTTTCAAAATCATCTCTCTCCTTTTTTAACAAAGAGTATTTTTTTTTAATAGCCTCACGTGCCCGTAAGAGCTCGCTAAGAATATTTTTTTCTTCCTTAGAGTCAGGCATGCTGACAGGATGCTGTCTACAATCAAACTGCAGAGATTAGGATTTATACTTCCTTTTTAATGGCAAAACAGCCAAATCCTTTTCTATATCTACCATCATTCATCGCTCTATCTTTGTCAATGACAACAAATCCATACTTGTCATTCTTCCAGCATTCAGTACAAAGATTTCGAAATTCATTTAAAGTCAAGTCAGTATTCACATGGTCTTCATAGATATGTTTAAGATTAACATCATCTTGACGATAAATTACCATCAAATTAATATTGTCCCTGATGAGATGTTTCGGTATATGAGCATATGACTGACATAGATAGAAGCTATCTACACTTTTGTGTCTCCCCATACAGAAAAAAGCTCTGACGTTATCCTGCTTCTCACAAGCTACATCATCAAAAATCATAATTGAATTAGGTAGGGCTTCATCTGGTGATACTACAGATGCATGTTCACTAAATGGTAGATATGATATACCTTCAATTGGTTCTAAAACTTTTTGAAGAAATTGGTATTTCGGTTGATTTAAAGATTTAGAGTATACATACAAATTTTCAAATCTAAGACCATTAGGGTGTGTAATTAGAGCTAATAAACTATTAGTTTTTCCACAGTTCAATGGGCCACAGAATACTGCTCGTATATTATCTGGAAGTAACTCTCCGTGTCGCTTTTTTCTTTTTGTTTTCTCAAAATCAAAATTGGCGACGGGAAGTTTGACGTTCTGCTCAGTAAAATCCATGTTTACGTAACAAAGTCAAATCTGAGATTGACCTTTTCTGAATATGAATGCTTGTTTTATATTTTGATCATCAGTTGTAAATCAACACTCGAAGAGAGATGCTCGTACACAAATCACAGAAGCACCCTAAGGGTAAAGGGTTACTTGATAAAGTAATTAATAACTTACCTATTAAAATGCATATTCCTGGATATCAATATTGTGGTCCCAGAACAAAACTGAAAAAGCGTCTAAAAAGAGGTGATAAAGGTATCAATTCACTTGATCAAGCATGCAAAGAACATGACATATCTTATTTTGATAAAAATGCTGATCGAAAAGAAGCTGACATGAAGCTCGCTGATAAAGCTTGGCAGCGTGTTAGAGCCAAAGATGCAAGTCTTAGCGAAAAAGCAACTGCTTTTGTTGTTGCAAATGCTATGAAATTAGAAGGAAAGACAGGAATGGGTGTAAAATTGAGTAAATTAGTAACTGCAAGTAAAAAATCATTAAAACCAAGTAAACATTCTCGCAAAGTTATTAAAATTATCATTCCACGTATTCTACCTGTTCCATCAAAAATAGGTGGTGCTCTGCCTTTTCTTATACCATTGTTCGCAGCACTCTGTGCAACTGGTGCTCTGGCTGAAGGAGCTGCTGGAATAGCTAAAGCAGTAAATGAGGCTAAAGCTGCACAGAAAAATTATGAAGAAAGTGAGAGGCATAATAAAATTATGGAAGCTATTGCTCTAGGAAAAGGTCTTTATCTTAAACCATATAAAACTGGAATGGGATTATTTATGAAACCTCATATCGATAATGGTCAAGTTAAAAAAGAAAAAACTTCGATTTAACTCTGCCAAATCGTGCACTGACTGACTATGATCTTATAAAGTATGCTCGTATGATGAAAATCCCATAATTTCGAGTTGTTTTCATTAGAAATAATCTACTTTCTGATGGCCCATGGCATAACGAATCTGCTATAGTTAACTTAGATGATTTTCAAAACAAAAGCACTCACTGGGTACGTTATCAAAAACGAGGTTCTGAAGTGATTTATTTTGATAGTTTTGATGATCTTCAACCCCCTATAGATCTCATGTTATATTTTAACGTGAAAGAAGTGAAATACAACTATAAAAGATATCAAAATTTTGACTCATTTATTTGTGGACATCTTCGTCTTCAATTCTTGTGTGAAAGACTATAAAAGAAGAGTTTTCAGACAAGCAGGATCATTCTTATTTAAACAGTCATCGAAGATAGTTTCACTTTTTTCAGGCAAATCTTCTATCCTAGAAGCGCAATATTTTCCTTCAAGAGAACTACCACAGCATAAGAATTTTGTTTTGGGTTTAGTTGAACTTTTAACATTTAACTCGATTCCCAATGTTGACGATTCGAATAATAAACTTTATATAAACGGAGAGAAGATTATTACTATTCCTACTGGCAGTTCTGAAATTGATGCTATTAATCAATTTTTGCGAAAAGATTTGAAATCTAAAGACATCGAGTTTTCCTTGAAAGCTAACAACAATACTCTCAGAAGTGAAATTTATTGCAGCCATCAGATAGATCTTAGACGTCGCGATTCAATAGGCAGTCTTCTCAGTTTCACTCGTCACGTTCTTCGTGAAGACATTCATCACAGCTCTGATTTACCTGTGAAGATATTAAAAATAAACGCACTCAGAGTAGAGTGTAATATTACTACAGGTGCTTACATCAACGACAAAAAAGTTCACACGATCCATGAGTTTTTCCCAAAAGTTCCTCCAGGATATAAAATCATAGAAGTTCCATCGCATGTCATATATTTACCACTCAATGTTAAGAGTATAGATCATCTTTAAATCCGAATCGTTGATCAAGACGGAAATTTAGTGAATTTCCGAGGAGAGGAAATTACTGTTAGACTTCACATGAAATCTGTATAATGGATATCTTCATAATTCAAGTGTGCATAAAAGTCAGCCATCATGTCAACCCACCATCAGTCGTCCAAAGGTACTCAAACCGTTAACACCGAAGAGCATCCAGTTTCTCGAAAGCATAGGTCTCAGAGTACGTGGAAAAAGATAAATTGTATCATTCTCTGCTGCTTTCAGAAAAATGGACGAAACTCTAAGCATTCAATCGGGTGTCGCATTCGATGAGTCTATTGCTCATTATGAGGTCCACGCACATCAACCATACTCCACATTAAGTTTCAATAACAGTGATGAAATTCGTATTTCTATTCAGCATCAAGATTTATGCCTCTTACCATCATGTAGTTACATCCATGTATGTGGAAAATTACAAAAATCAGATGGACAAGCACTAACTAAAAGTAATTTCGTTAACAATGGCATTTGTCATCTGTTTGATGAAATTCGATATGAACTTAATGCTGTAGAGATAGATAAAAGTAAAAATGTTGGTCTGAGTAGTCTCATGAAAGGATGCACTTCATTTAATCCAAATCAGACTCTAACATTAGAAAATGCAGGCTGGCTTGGTGTTGAAGAAGGAAACAAAACAATTGTAGATGATCATGGAAATTTTGATTTTTCTATCCCTTTAAGTATGATTTTAGGCTTCGCAGAAAATTACAAGAAAATTGTTGTTAATATAAAGCATGAACTCATTCTCACAAGATTAAGAAATGACCTGAATGCTATAATACAGGAAGGTACTGTAGCCAACAATGTAACCACATATGAAACTTATCAAATAAAAATATCAAAGATGAGAGAAGGGATTTATTACAAGTGGCGATGGAAACGGCAGAAATCGAGGTGGGAGATGGGCTATATCAAGGGACGGAGCACGATGAGGAGCACATTCAAGTAATCGCAGAGCTTGAGAACAATCAACCTCCTACAAAGAAACCAAGAGTCAACTAACTAATCATGTAAGTTTATAGTACAATTTTTTTCCTAATAAAATATTATCTTTAACAGAAATTTTGATTTTTACTTTTTCTTTTTGATTTCAGAATGGATTTATCAACACTTAATAAGATTGCTGAAAGCGACTTCTTGCCAAGGAAATAAGTTACAGACTTGGAAAAAGATCACCAGTATATGGTAACAGCACTTAAAGAGGTGAAGACACGAAATGGTGTAAAGATTGTAGCAGAATTCGAGCAAAGTTTTCAAGTATTCCTACCAGAGAAGATTTCATCAGCAATTCTAAAAGATGAAGAATTTTTTTACAAACTCTGCGATGAAGCAAGCAAACTACGTTTGTTTGCAATGTATTTGGGAGGAACTTCTTTCAAATTCGATCGGGTCTAAGAATATATCTATGAAATGATTTTTAAAACTATTTATTGTAACTTGTACATAATAATACATAAATAAATAAAAATATGTTAACATTATACATTCATTTTTTTATTTATCATCACCACCTATAGTTATAATTATATTAAATTACCATAGTAAAATATATTACAATATTTACATCAGATAAACAAAAAATCCAGCTGTTAAGTTTCATTGGCAAAGATAATCCTATTTCTATGAGTTTTCGTTCTTGGAAGTTATTTGAATATCCTCTTCTTCCAGCAACAAATAAACACGTCTGGACCGTAAAAACTTCAAATCAATTGGAGAAACCACGTTTCGTGATTCTTGGATTACAATCGGGAAAAAAAGGTTCAAAAACTAAAAATGCCAGTCGCTTTGACCACTGTAATATTAGTAATGTGAGACTTTTCTTGAATTCGCAATATTATCCGTACAACAATCTCAATCTTGACATATCTAAGAATCAGTTTGCTATTCTCTATGATATGTATGCTAATTTTCAGAAAAGCTATTACGGAAGAGATTCACAGCCATTGTTGACGAAGTCTTAGTTTATCAACTTTGAACCAATCATAGTTATTGACTGTTCACGACAAAACGAATCTCTAAAGAGCGCTCCTGTCGATGTACGTCTAGAATTTGAGTCTAAAACTGACTTTCCTGCTAATACTTCAGCTTATTGTATGATCTTACATGATCGCATCGTTTAGTACAATCCTATTAGCTGAGATGTTCGGAAGCTTGTCTAAATAGTATATTATCTTTATTCTTAAGAAAAAAATTTCATATTTTAAAATGGAGTATGCGGTAGATATGATTGGTTTTAAGCAAATGTGTGGTGAATATGTTCTAAAGGAAATAGCAATCACTTCTTTCAACGGCAATGATGATCCTATCGTTCATCTGTTTAAAATACCTTTCTCATGGAAAAGGCTTTCTGAAGAATTGCAAGCAGAAAACATTCGACTCAAACAAAGTAATGGAATCGCCTGGAACACTAACGGACTTGATTACTCCCAAATTGCAAACTTACTTCATGAATATTTACATAACGCTACCTAAATTTTGTCATGAATGAATTCAAACGAAAATGGTTGCTACAATTCAAGCTTCCCGTTTATAACATACATCAATACGGCTATCCGTCAAATCCAGCTTTTAAGTGTGTTACTATATGCACAAACCATAATCCAATTTATAAAACTGTCTGTGCACTACACAATGTCAAACTCATGAAATTATTCTATCTCTCAAAAAATCCTTTGTAAAAAAAGAGAAAAAAATTAAAGAAAAAAAGAAAGAAAAAAAGAAAAAAAAAACAAAAAAAAACAGTAGAAAACGATATAGGCATTCTAGCTCATGTTCGGATTCTGGATCATTGAAATGATCTAGCATCCGTTGGCATACTGCATCACTTTGGAGAGAGAGGGGGTGATACAGAATGCCTATGATCTAGGATGCCTATAGCCTATCTACTATTTCACTGATTTCTATTTCACTTTTCGCCATGTTCGTAACAATGAACATTCCAGTCTTGTACATCACATCGTTTATTTCCACCTGATCATAAAATAAAACATTAAGTGTATTTTTGAAATAAGATTTAGCTTCACATTGGAGGATTTAGCTCCCATTACGAATACAACTAAATTTAATAGAATCCTCGCATTCAAGAGTATGAATCGTTTGACATACTTTCAGTTGCTGTTTAATAGCTATGCTTTTGAGCAAATTTTTTGTACATCTCGTCGTTTGTGCATTTGCCTTTATTTCTACATGACGAGATTTATATATCCTGGAATAAAAGTATATAAACGGTCTTTTCTGAAGTAGTCAACGTGAATAATGCACTAGCAAGTGAAATTTTGGTTTAAGCGATCCAAAAAGTTTAATGTACAAGTTATTGTGTTTTTCAATCAATGTTTGCAAAACTTGTGCATATGATCATACGAATCTTGTCGATGTTACAATATCTACAATTTGCCTCAAATATTTATATAATTCCCAATATTCATCTTCTTCGGGGATAAGATCACCAATGATCAAGCTAAAATACCGAGTAAAACATAGTATTTCGGATGCAGACATTTTTAAACTAAAAGTTTTATCTTCTTATCTATTTGGTGAAATGGTAGGAGGCTTGTTAGAATTTTCTGTTGTCCCATACTCAAAATTTTTTATTCTATCAATTCCCACATAGCACCGAAGCTTCCAGAAAGCTTCCACACGAAAAAAGTTTTCATCAATAAAATCAACACTACACGTAGAATGTTTTATTTCTGTGATAAAGTATTAAAAAAACAATGAGATAGTATTATTTTAATAAGTGCCACCCATCGAATTTCAGCTACTAATGTTGGTACCGCTATATTAAGAACCGAGCGCGTAAAATTTTCATAAATCATATGAACATTACTATAATATTATTATCGTATAGAGTTTAAGATAAATGTTGATTTGAAAATATATAAAAAAATTTTGTTTTTACGTTACCATATATTGGTTACATTGAAATTTCATAGTTATGAGCTATTTTAAAAATTTTATGTATTGCAAGAAGTTTTCATGAATAAACAATTAAATAATATTTTTTAATTGTATTCATAACGTTATTACGCAATATTTCCATTTACTACTCAATGACTGCATAGAATATTACTCGAGTGATAAAGTGTGCATGCTTTCTTATTTAAGGTATCAAGTCTGAAATAGTCTAAATAAAATTAAATTTAAATGTAATGATAAATTTTTTTTCTCATAATATTAATTGATGAAACATTTTTTTATCTTGAATATATATTAAATATAAGGCTTCAATACATGAATAATTTCAAAAGACCTCATCTGATGGTTAAAATTTTTTTCTCTTGTCGATGAATTGATTTTTTCTATTTTTGTAGTTGATGCAGGATTTCTCAGCCAATTTTTAACCAATTGACTTAAAAATTTGCAGACGTCTTTAATCTATATATTTTCACAAGTCTACTTACCTGGAATTTTAATAAGACAAGCTCAAGTGAATGTTGAATAAAATTAATTATTATTTCATCGACATAAAAAAAGGATTTTAACTATCGGATGAGGTCTTTTGAAATTATTCATGGGTTAAGGTCTTATATTTAGTATATATTTAAGATAAAAAAAACTTTCATCAATTAATATCATAAAAAAAATGTATCATTACATTTAAATTAAATTTTTTTTCAGACTCTATCCCAGGCCTGATACCTTGAAATTGAATTCGATTTAGTGTAAAACAATATGATTAAAAAATATCCATCTGTGTCATACTAACTTTTATTTTTTAACAAATAGATTGCTAAAAATTGATAGAATCTGTTGACCTTTTTTTAACCTGATTCTGATATAACTTGCAACAATAATAGTATAGCTGTTTGATCTAAATATTATCTAGATTTTATAACTAATAAAATTTTTTAAGTATCAACTTTCAATTGTTATTAAAAAAATATTGTTTTTAACATTAATAATAAGTTAAACATATTCATAAAGTTTATATATATATATATATATATATATATGTACCATACAACATATTTATCTCTATTTATGTTTAAAAAATTTTATTGATTCTAAAATATAGAAAATATTTTGATTTAACTTCCAACTGTTTACAAAAAAATTTTTGTTAACATTAATAAGCTAACAATATTCATACTGTATATACATTATACATTAAATATTTTTTTCTCACTGACGATTTCAATTTAATTTAGGTTTGAAAAATTTTATTTTAATATTATTTTAGTTTAACTTGTATTTTATAACAAGGTTAAGTTTCATACAAACATAACCTAATAAAATGAAGTTTAATTAACATTAATATTAATATTCCTTTCCAAATTAAAACAAAAATGCAAATAATACTAATAAATATTTACATTTGAATAATTTGGTTTAGTGCTCAAAGCCCTAGGATTTTAAGATAAGAGTAATTTCATTCATTTTCTATAAAATAACGTATGCAACGGGTTATACTGTTCAACAAATTTTTATTCTGAAACACTGACGTTTCGACTTCACATGTGGAAGTCCTCTTCAAAGTTCTAAAAACACAAAAAAAGTAAAAAATTATAACATATGTACCAACCAAATGTTTTTTGGGTTCGCAACGTAAATAAATACTAATCTTACTTTATGTACAATATAAAACAACAAGAAAGTTTAAAAACAACAATCTTTGAGTCAACATTGGTGTAGATATAAGTAATAAAATTTTTTCACATATCAATATACATAAAATTCATAAAGGCGGTAACACGAAAAAAACTTTATATAACATTAAGGTCCTATCACGATAACAATTGGCAATATAATAAACTACTTTAAATATTTATAAATATAAGGTTTAAATACAGAACTCAATTTTTGTGTGTCGAATCTTCTATTAACATTGTTTTTATATTTTGTAATAAACACCATTTCTGAAATGAGTCGTTTAAAATCAGAATTCTCTTTATCTAAAATCTTAATACAATTCCTATTGAAATCGAATGTGTGACCTGTCTCTAACATATGAGTATATAATGTTGAAGTGGTTGATTTATTTTTACAATCATTTTCATGTTCACTGATCCGCTTGTTAAGGATTTTACCAGATTGCCCCACATAACATTTAGAGCAACCCAAACAATTTATTTTGTAAATACAATTCAAATTAGACATTCTTTCTACTGGATCCTTTCCATTATCATTTAACAATTTTAATTTACTTGTCGACCTAAATATTACTTTATAATCCACTTTTTTTTAAATCTTTTTAACAGGAGTTTCAATATTTTTCAAGTAAGGTAATACTATAAATTTATTATAATCACAAAAATTGAGTTCTGTATTTAAACCTTATATTTATAAATATTTAAAGTAGTTTATTATATTGCCAATTGTTATCGTGATAGGACCTTAATGTTATATAAAGTTTTTTTCGTGTTACCGCCTTTATGAATTTTATGTATATTGATATGTGAAAAAATTTTATTACTTATATCTACACCAATGTTGCCTCAAAGATTGTTGTTTTTAAACTTTCTTGTTGTTTTATATTGTACATAAAGTAAGATTGGTATTTTTAAGCACTTTGAAGAGGACTTCTACATGTGAAGTCGAAACGTCAGTGTTTCAATATAAAAATTTGTTGAACAGTATAACCCGTTGCATACGTTATTTTATAAACATTTTCAACTGTTCGTCACCTCAAAACGATGGAATTCATTCATTATCATAATAAGTTGCACTCATTAGCTCGTTCGAAAAAATTACTACTAATTCGTAACGAAAATAAAGCGCCTATCACGATGTAACTGTATACTCAAACCACGCCGCGGTGCGTACTATACAGGTACTACGGTTAGTATTAAACAATTTAATACTGTAGAACCGTAATTATCGGTTCTATCCTTCAAAATTACCAGGACAAACCATTAAAAAAGGCACTGATAAAAGTAATATTAAAAAGTATTCTAAATACCTATTAAATAACTACTAGTAGTTTAATTTATAGGTATGATTAAATTTCGTACTTTTTTTTTAGTGAAAACCTTTTTCCGTGCAGGAGCCTTCCATAAAAGGTTCGAAAACTTCCCGGAAGCTTTCACGTAAGCTTTCTGGAAGCATCAAATGTCCCACGCACTTTTCATTCAGAAAGATTTAATGGAAGCTTCCAGGAAGCTTCCGTGGAAGAAATCAGTAAGCTTCCATGGAGGCTAGCATAAAGGTCTTTTTGAATCTTACAAGAAGTTTCCAAAGAAGATTGCCGCAAGGTTCCAAAAGTACTTCATGGAAGCTTCCACGGAATAATGCAAAAAGCTTACATGCAAGCTTCCATAAAAGCTTCAATTAAAGCTTTCTGGAAGCGTAAAATCTCCCGCGCACTTTTCTTACAGAAAGATTCAATAAAAGATTCGAGAAAGCTTCCATGGAAGAAATCAGTAAGTTTCCATGGAAGCTAGTATAAAAGCCTTTTGAATCTAACAAGAAGCTTTCAAAGAAGATTGCCGTAAGGTTCTCAAAATACTTCATGGAAGCTTCCATAAAAAAATGCTAGAAGCTTCCAGGATGATTCCAGCGAGAGGTTTCCAGAGGCTTTGGAAAAGTTAATAATTCAAATATCATTTGGTTAATTTTATCCTTTTTCAGCGTTTGAAAGATGTTGTGTTACGATTCTGTTACATTCTATTTTTAGGCACGACCGCTATACGGAAGTGCCTTATATTTTTGACATCGCGAAAAATATAACCCTTTACAATATGTTTTTTTATGATAAAAAACTTATTTTTATAGCAAAATAAGATTATTACGAGGCTTTCTTAAAATGTATGTATGGATGTATGTGTGTGAGAAATCAAGTTTATGAATTTTCTCGACGAGTTTTTATCCGATCTGAATAATTCAAACGGGGAATTGCTTCAAATAATAACACAAGTAAACGTTCCTATTTTAAAAAAAATCGTTCGAAGCGTTTTTAAATAGGCGCCTTTTAAATGGTCAAAAAAATGGATTTTTGGTAATAACTTGAAAAATACGATTTTTTTTCAAAAAAAATATAGAATAAAAGTTATAGAATATAAAAAAATAAATCTTTTTTATATCATACATTTTTCTCTGAAGTAAATATTTTTCAAATTGTTCATGAAAAATTTTGAAATTAAAGGCTTTTTAATGATAATTTGATAAATATTATTTTTAAAAAAATATATATAAGATTAAAAAGATGTATCTTATTTTTGTCTATAAATTTTATTCAATATACTTTTTTTCAAAATTCGTTTTTTTTAAGTTATCACCAAAAAATCATTTTTTTAACCTCTAAAGGGATAACAGTTTTAAAACCGCTCAAACGATTTTTTTTAAACTGCCAATATTTATTTGTATTATAGTTTTAAATCATCCCCCGTCGGAATGATTCAGATCAAATAAAAACTTTATACAAAACTTTACTTTTAAGCTACTGAACTATTTTTTTTCTTATAACTTTTGATAGATTATCCTATCCAAAACTTTAAAAAGTATACATTAATGAAAATATGTCTTTTTCACAGAACATAAATTTTTTTGAAATCAATCAACTTAATTCACAAGAAAAATTTAAATAATTATAAATTGGTTTTTTCAAATAAATACAATAAATTCAAACCTCCTGTTGAAAGATACGGTAAAAAATACAATGAAAAAAAGAAATAAGATTAACTTTTAAGGCTTTTGCGTTTGTAAATGATTTGTTTTAATATTCTTGAAATATTAAATAGCGAGCGCGAAGCGCGAGCGTTTTTGGTCGTGCCTTATATGCAAGAAGCGGAGCATTTTGCATGCCTTGCATCGCGAAGCGATGCAATGTCCGAGGGCATTTCAGAGCTGAGCGAAGCGAAGCTCTGAAAGGACCGAGGTGCGAGCCACAGCGGCCCAAAGGGCCGCTGTGGCGAGCTAGTTCATTTTATATTTTATAAATATTTGCTGTGCAAAACACATATTTACTTACAACATACTATTTTATATACTATTATATCATATTTATACTTCAAAACATATTCACATATATTAGGATTTATGTATAATTATAAAGACGCATTTACATTTTTAGGGCAGGCGCTGTGGGTACATACTCAAAACCGCCAACGTTCGACTTATAAAGTAAGTGTGATATCATCACTTAAGGACAAAACGTCCATTTAACGCGTATCCCCCTGTAGGCGTAACTGCACATCGAAGGTGACGGACTTGTATGATATCTGTCGGTAGTTCAATTCCCGACTAAACATAATCTTTTTTTTTTATAAATTATGTTGCACATGTATATATTTCACTATTTCTTTTCAATTTAAATATTTTTTATATATACAGATAAATGTATATGTACATGTACCTACGTATTATTCACACACACAAACATTTTCATGCTATCTGAAGTCGAAAAATTCATTTTATATAGATTTTAAAATAAATTTATTTAAAAAAACTTAAATAAATAATACAATACTCTTTCTTAAAACTTTATTCAATTAAAGACTTTTCTTTAAAAAAGAAACAAAATGTTTTGTGTGCTTATTTACTATCTTAAATTAATATTAAAAGAAATTTTTTATCCAAAGTTATACAATTATAGAAACTTTTAATCATTTAATATGTAATCTGTTTTATTCGTATTGATATAATAATCCGATATTAATTTTTAATATTAAAAAGAATATCTTTATACATTATTTTAACAAAAAAGACTATATTTTTCAATTTATAAAATTATTGGGGGATTATTATATAAATACAGAAAAAGCAGATTACAAATTGAATGAATTAATTTTTATAGTTAAGTAACTTTGGGTAAAAATTTTTTATCACTATTAATTTTTAGTTAGTAAAAGAACACAAAATATTATGCTTTTTGAGGGAAAATCTTTAATTTGATAAAAGTCATGTATTCAAAACATTGTAAAGATATTTAGACTTTGTAATTAATTTATTTAATTTATAAAATATTATTAAATTAACGACTTTCTCTTAAGGAGATATAAAATGGACTATACACCTGTACTCATAAATATTGATAATCTTTTCATTTTATTGCAAAATTTTTGGTGAAGAAATGCATTAGCTTGCAGTATGTACCATAAAGATTATTTAGTTAAATTTTTAAATCAATTCATTTATTATAGTTATTGAGAATTTTGGGTTTTAATAATAATTGTTAAATTCTTTCGATTCTGTACCAGGATCCAAATATTTTAAAAACTAATGAATAAATTTATTTGAAAATTTAACAAAATAATCTACATGGTAAATACTACAAGCTAAGGCATTTCTTTTCTGGAAATTCAACAATGAAATAGAAAGACAGTTATTATTTATGAGTACAGGTGTAAACAAAGACAAACATTCATAACATATTTATACTTATATTCATCTTGCATTCTTCACTTAAGGGTGATTGAACTACGTACGCATCATATGTCAAGTCTTCTACCTTGAGACTGCGATAACAAACAATAACGTTATACATTCGCGAGAATGCGACACACAAGAATGTGACGCACAAGAGGCGATCGAACTCTAAACTGCATCACATGCAAAATTCAATCAATCTTTTCCCCGAAATTATAAAAGTATCAATAATATCATACATACAAAGGAATGCAACTGTCTTTTACCCATAGTATAAAAACCCAAGAGTCTTTAGCTCGCAAGCTTAATTTCATACTTACCGTCTAAGGCTACGCTTCGCCTAAAATTATTGTACGAAAGGTTAAAAAGGAGAAATAAAGATAAGTTCAATTCAACATATATATATAAATGAATATTCTTTTATTCTTAGATACCTATCCTGAAGAACTAACGTCCTAAATTACAAAAATAAGTTATAATGATAATTAAAATCCCTAGTGGAAATTGAAACGTTTTTTTTACCATTTTTTGGCCAGTAGAAATAAAAACGTTTAATAATGATACAAACAACTATTAACTGTCAATAATACTTTTTATTGCTGGTTAATCATACAACGTTTCAGTCATATTTATGATGACCCTTTTCAAGTGCAAAAAATTGATTTAAATTAATTTACATAACTATGAGTAACATTCTTTTCCTGAAACATAACATATAAATACATATAATTTTTTTACTTGATAAAATTTACAAAATCAATGACAATTAAAATATCAAAGTCTCAATTATAACCTTTCAACTCTCCAAAACCAATAATAAATATTATAAAATCCATTAAAAAACAATTTTACAATAAACATTGCTATTTAAACAATTAATAATAGAAACCATTAAGTAGTATAGGTTTCAGTCTATAGTATAAATAAGCTATAAAGAAACACGATCAAACAAGAAGCATTGAAGTCGTTCACAACAATAGTTAAACAGAAATCATAAGGAGGATAACACAATTGTGAGCTACCAAGTTAAAAGATATTTATGTAGTAGGGCGCTGTTGTCGTATGTACCCATTAGCACATGCGTGTGTGTACTTTGAATTGAATGTATTAATTATAAAAAGAATAAGAATAAAAGAGAAAGCGTAAAGAACAATTTGAAAGATTAATTATAGTAAACTAATGAATACTAATATAATTATATACATATATACATATATATGTATATATATATATATATATATATATATATGGGGCGTTTCATATCAACTCACCTGGTCAAAAAATAAAAATCGCTAAAAATCTGGGAAAATGTTCTATTTGATACCCAAAATACCCAAAAAAAATTTTTAGAGCTCTAGGTCAAAGAGGTCAAGAGCAAGAGGTCATGGAGTTTTGTGATTTTTTCAATTTTTTTGTAAAATCATCATTTTTAATATTTTTTTATTAAAAAACTAAAGGTTTTAGAAAAAAATGTATAAAGACATTTTTTGTTGGAAATTATGTGTAAAAACTATACAAATTTTTTCCAATCCCAAAGTTGCTATCTTCTGATTGGTCCATTATATATTTTGATGTGATTTTCAATAACTTTTCTTCGCCAAGGTTGATTTTACTCATTTGGCACTAAAAGTTTGTAATTTTTATAACCTTTCACTGAAATTTTCCCCTACATGGTAAAATAACTCTACAGGCAGTTATGGTACTTTTTATTTAAGGTATCAAGACTGAGTTTTAAGCCTGAAAAAAAATGAAATTGAAATGTAGTCATAATTTGTTTTTGTAATGATATTAATTAATAAAACTTCTTTTTACCTTAAATATATATTAAATACAAGACTTTGACCTAAAAATAATTTTAAAAAACCCCATCCGTTGGTTAAAATCCCTTGCTCTTGTCGATAACTTGATTTTAAAAATTTTTTACTTACCGTAGAGTTTCTCAGCTAATTTTCAATTAATTGACCTGAAAATTTCCAGAGATCTTTAATTTATATATCTTCACAAAATAATAGTTCTGGAATTTTGATAAGATAAGTTAAAGTAAATGTTGAACTGAATTACTTGTATGAAATTCACAAAAATATTGATTTTTTTCAACTTTTTCTAAACCAAACTTAGAAATTATTTTTTTTCCTAAAACTAAAACTATTATTTTGTGAAGATATATAAATTAAAGATCTCTGGAAATTTTCAGGTCAATTAATTGAAAATTAGCTGAGAAACTCTACGGTAAGTAAAAAAATTTTAAAAATCAAGTTATCGACAAGAGCAAAGGATTTTAACCAACAGTTGGGGTTTTTTAAAATTATTTTCAGGTCAAAGTCTTGTATTTAATATATATTTAAGGTAAAAAGAAGTTTTATTAATTAATATCATTACAAAAACAAATTATGACTACATTTCAATTTCATTTTTTTTCAGGCTTAAAACTCAGTCTTGATACCTTAAATAAAAAGTACCATAACTGCCTGTAGAGTTATTTTACCATGTAGGGGAAAATTTCAGTGAAAGGTTATAAAAATTACAAACTTTTAGTGCCAAATGAGTAAAATCAACCTTGGTGAAGAAAAGTTATTGAAAATCACATCAAAATATATAATGGACCAATCAGAAGATAGCAACTTTGGGATTGGAAAAAATTTGTATAGTTTCTACACATAATTTCCAACAAAAAATGTCTTTATACATTTTTTTCAAAAACCTTAGTTTAGTTTTTTAATAAAAAAATATTAAAAATGATGATTTTACAAAAAAATTGAAAAAATCACAAAACTCCATGACCTCTTGCTCTTGACCTCTTTGACCTAGAGCTCTAAAAATTTTTTTGGGTATTTTGGGTATCAAATAGAACATTTTCCCAGATTTTTAGCGATTTTTATTTTTTGACCAGGTGAGTTGATATGAAACGCCCCATATATATATATATATATATATATATTATCTCATGGTAAAATATTTTATCACCTTGTATGAAAATTCTTCTTTTAAAAGTAGAATAATACTGTGAAAAAACAAATAATTGTAAGAAAATATTAAAAACTGTAAATAACTGTTACGTCATAAACGTATCTTTTTTATTAACATTGGTAAATCAAAATTCCTCAGTTATTGAACAGTCGCATGATTTCACTATTAGGGGACGCTGTATCTCTCTATCCTTTTCTAATTGAAAAATGTAAGTTTTTTGAGAATCTAGTGATTCTTGATAGAAATTAAAGGTTGTCCGCTACTCGTTTAGTAAAAAGTAATATTTTCTCTGATGAGGACCAATTAATTTTGTTGCTTTTTTTTCAAGTAAAGTTTGACATACTTACAAAATCCTAAGTAAGGCTAGAGAATACGTTATTTAAGTATGTCAAACTTTACTTGAAAAAAAAGCAACAAAATTAGTTGGTCCTCATCAGAGAAAATATTAATTTTTACTAAACAAGTAGCGGACAACCCTTAATTTCTATCAATAATAACTAGTTTTCCCAAAAATTTACATTTTTTAATTAGAAAAGGATAGAGAGATACAGCGTCCTCTTAAGCGAAATTAAGTAGATCATAAGAAAAGAATCAAAATGTATATTTCGAAATTACCAAACGAATCCTAAAACCATTACGAAACATATCATCAAACTTTAAGAAAATTCATAAATAAAAATTGATGTAAAAGATAATAAATCTCATAAACAAATATGAGTATAAAAGCCAAATGAAACAAATGACATTGGGAACATTACCCCGGGTGTCTTATTGGTAATACGTTTACACTGCCCGTCAAGTTCTATATTTCAAAGCAATTGCTATTACTAAATATACATATATCAATTATTAAAATATATATACGCGCATAAAAATCAATTGTATCAAAAGTGTTAAAATGTATCAATAAACCTCGAGGATCTATTTACATATTGTGCCTATTCATTTGTCTGTCCATACCCAGCACCAATCTACTGAGAAATACTACAAGGTAAGAATATATAATTATTCAATAAACTCTTTATTTCAAGAATTAAGTTTATCCTTTAATAATATTCAATGGGGAGAGCGATTTGTTTAATTAAATATTGGTGGAGTTTTTCCACCACTAGATTCATACATCTTTATCTTTATGACATACATTTTATAAATAAATTCAATATTTCAAACGAACATAATTTATATATATTCAATGCAATTAATAAACATAATTAAATAATACACACTTTTATTTAGTCCTGGTGCAAGCCAGGACTTAACATTTTGGTTCCGGTACAAACTTTTTAATTAAGAAATCGTATTGAATATATTGAAGGATAATCGAAGAAAATTTATAATTCTTTACCTATTTATATATAAAGTGCATAAAAATATAAAGGGCTTATAATAAATACAGTGTTAAAAAGTGTATTAATTAACCGCTAAGTGCGTCAAATAAAATATTATATATTGAAGGCACAAATCAAATAAATATACATAAAATTAAATGCGAAGTGCATTATTAAAAGCGAATAGCGTCATTGAAAATAAAAATATTATACGCGAAGTGTATTATCAAATACGAATAGCGTTATCGAAAATAAAAATATTAAACGTGAAGTGTATTATCAAATACGAATAGTGTTATTAAAAATAAATTATTAAACACGAAGTGTATCATTAAAATACGAATAGTGTTTTTAAAAAAAAACAAAAATATTATACAGATAAAATTAATATATTATACGCAAAGTGCGTAATTGAAATAATTTTTATATACGCGAAATTGCGCGATTAAAAATCATATAATACAATTTATATAAAAAAATTGTTAATGAAAATAAATGTTAAATCATTAAATCAATAAATAAATCTATATTTTAGCAAGAATAATTATAAATAAGAAATCAAGTAAAAATTACAAATTCTTTTATAAACTGATTTCAAATAATATCATTTAATTAGTGCATTGAGAAATTACAACAGATATCAATAATTTTTGCATAATAATTTAATTTTAAAAGTGAAATAAGTTTCCAGTTCACGATTAATAAAAGAAATAAAAAGGAAAGTTGACTAAACAGTAAAAATTTAATATCATTTAAAATATTCAGTTATATTAAATAATACTAAAGAGATATAAATTTTTATGAAAAGAATATAAAGTAAATTTAAAGATATCAAAATAAAGTAAACAAACGGCATAAACAGTTGTCATCAAAACATTACAAGTCACGGTTCACCTGAAGGAAGTTTAAATAAAAATGTGTTGTTGCCTCAAAATTCATTTTGATTATGATCTTTATACATCTTAAACATATTTTAACATACTTTTTAAAATTACTTTACGTGGCAGATTTATAGAAACTTGGGTTTAAATGAAAATATATCATTTTATTGGATACCAACATTTAATATTTAAATATAATAGCAAATGAAAAAATACCGATCGCGTATATAAATAAGAGTTTAATGAACAGTAACACGTTAACAGTAAACAAAAAAATACATTTTTTACAAACAAACATAAAAATGTTCAATTTCATTTTCATATACATTAATTATTAAACTTTAAATAAGTTCATACAAATCTATATATTTGCACTATTGTAGCTACGTACAGCTCGAAGTAATTTTGTAGTATCATTTTCATTCTGTTTTGATATTTTATAATCCATCCACTTTTTATTAAAATCATAATGCACTGATTCTGTAGCTTGCTCTCCGAAAAATCCTAAGCCCATCTGGTGTTTTGAACAAAATTGTGCTACGTGATTAAAAATTGTATGCACTTTTGGTGTTATTGAGATTCCTAGGACTTCGTAACTTTTTTTGAATTCTTTAATATTTTGTTCAAAATCTAGCTTCAAATTTAGAGAAAAGCAGTCGTCAACGACTATTTTAAATTTTCTAAAAGTATCTACATATGCCATGGAACCTGCTAGACCTTTAATGTTAACTTCACATATCTGTTGAAGTTTATCAACATTATTCAGTAATACGTTACATGCATTTCCTGCAAACGAAAAGTTATCACCATTACTGTAACTTCTTTCTACGTTACTTTGATGCACCCATTTTGTAGCAATATCGGGATATAACTTAAACATATTACTATAAAGTGTGTTAACACAGCCTAATAGAAGATGTAATTCTGGAGGAGGAATTAAATTTAAAATTAGTTTATCATCATCTGAATAAAACAAAGGTGGATTGATACAATTTTTGAAATCCTTAACTTTTTTTTACCTTTCCATGATCACACCAGTTATTATAATTAGACATACAGCTAGTTGTTGTCCTCAAAGTACCACACAAACCTAAATTAGTTTTCGTGACATCACACCAAATACATGGATAATAACTTGCGCTATTCGTTAAACCTGTAATTATGTTTGAAAGTTTCAAGTCAGTTGTTATTGTTCCTGGATATTCAATCAAACAATCATTAATTTTCAGTTTTGACCACAAAAGTTTTACATTGTTATAATTTTCTTGTGTATCTGGAGCAAGAGCAATAATAAATATCTTCTTTACTCCAGTGTCCTTCCATTTTTTAGAATTCTTTGAAGTATTTTTTTCAATGTTATTATCTTCATTTTTAGATTGAACAGATAAGGTGAATTTTAAAGAACCTCCGCCACCATCAATACCAAAATTCAAGTGAAAATAAAAAATATTTCTATCATGAATAATATGTTGTATAAACAAAATCAAATCGGTGCAAATAACAGCAGAGCTTGGAATTTTCGTAACAACCTCATTTTTTACAATTTCGAAATCCAATAAATGCACTTCAAAAAATTCATCCAAACTATGAGACTTTTGAAAATTTTTTTCTCAGGTATAAGGCTCAATAATATTTCGTGAACATGTTTTTTTTCTTATAAATTTAGAAAAATCACGTTTCTGACGATCAGATAAATTTGAATCATTCTGCAAATCACATAAATCATTAGACGATATTTGGTGTATTTGTTTTTTTCTTTTGCATTTACGATAATATTTAATGGTTTACCACGCTGTTGCGATAGAGATAGTGCAACATTCATCCTTTCTGCTTTGTCATTTAATTTATTTTCAACTTTCCTTTTGACTAATAATTAAGAAATCAAATGTTTACTTTGCTTTGGAGTTTTGATGCCTTCTTGAACATTTTTTAGGAATGTTGTTGAAGTACATTTATGACTTATACCTTCAGCTATTAAAGTTAAACAATTCGAATATCGCCTACTAGTCTTCTTCAGTGCTTTGCGAGATTCCTTTTTTTTAGTATTAACAATTTCAAAACTTCTTTGTCTGAATCTAATTTCATTACATAAAGTACAGCCACACTCTTTTTCTGACTTTGATGTACTGCGCGTTTTCATTTTTAAATAATATTTTGAGTAGTCTGGCATCTGAAGTGAAACTTTTTTTAAACTTGTATTCATATTAGCTCTTGTAATTTTAAGCCTACAAGCACCACAAACTACAGCAGGTAAACGCGATCTCATCTCATTAAAATCAGGAAATAACAATTTGATTTGAGTTCCTATTTTACCTGTAGTTTTATAATGCTTTTTTTTCGGCTTCCTTTTACACATCAAACACATATTATGCCGATTTTGTTCGTGAGTTCTGGCCGAATTACTTTGCAAGTTCATAATTGACAATCACTATTTTTAAATTGAATGAAATTAAATAAATTGAACGAACGTTGCTGCGCGAAGTCAAATGCTATACTAAATTTTCTTTAAGATTATATATCATTTTAAATTCCACAAATTGTATTTACATGTGATCTGTATATTATAAATAATAAATAGTATCGAGTTAGCTGTAACCATTTCAATGTTTATTTTATTTGTATACAATGAATTAGGTAAGAATATAACGAACTTTAAGATTGTAGTTATGGAAAAAATTTTCTAGCTTTTTATATATTATTTCTCATTTCTTAAGTAATTATATATATCAGTCGTTTTATAATTATAGATTTAATGCATATTAATACCGTAAATAAATGTTTTTAACATACAGGTGATATAAAATAAATGGGGGATAGTTATTTACTTATTTGTTATTTCTATTTATATATTTATAATAATGTTGCCTAATAAAACAATATTTGTTCATTTAAACTTAACTTTTTATGAATCGGCCACGTAAATTGATTTTAAAAAGTATGTCAAAATATGTTTAAGATATCTAAGAATCATAATCAAAATGAATTTTGAGGCAACAAAACATTTTCATTTAAACTTCCTTTAGGCGAACCGTGAAGTGTATTGAACTTTGTAAACACAAGCTCAGCAAAATTTTTTTTTACCGTACGCTCTTGTGTAGGTATAACAGCACTGAGTTAATATCAAGTTTCAAAACATAAATCGGCAAAATTCTTTACTTTTATGTAAGAACAGTAGGTCAGTGTCAAAGAATTATTAATAACGTATGTTTACAAACGGCATTTCAAAAAAAAAAAAAAAAGAGAGAAACACAGTCAGCAGTATTTATAATTTTTTAAAACTTACAATTTTATGTACAAAATTTAATATTTTGAATAAATAAAATTCTTCATTGTTAAGTAAATAATGAAGATTTCAAATGAGTAAAATAAATTTTGATCAGATAGCAAAATATATAAAAGAAGGAAAAACACAGTGGGTAATATCATACTCTAAATTACAATTATCTGAAATTTGGCAAAAATTTAATATACCTACTAAAAAAGACAAAAATATTAATGCTATTCGTAAAAGAATTAGAAATCAAATTAGACAAACAGTTTTAGGAGAGAATATCTACGAAAATATTAATCTGTTTCGCAAAAGCACTAAAATTACACGCTTTCCGACTAAAAATCTAGATCAAACAGTTGAAAGTAATAATTTAAATAAAACCTTAGACGAAACAGTTGATAGTAATGCTTCAAATACAACCTTAGAAGAAACATCTGAAAATAATCTCTCAAATATAATTACAGACATTTAATCAAATATCAATACAGATAATTTAAGTGAACAAAATACGCTATTAAATGAATTCCACACACAATTCCAAAAACATTTCCACAAATTACTAAGACGAAACAAAAACATAATAAAGAAGACAGTTTTACACAAAAATATACTTTAGCGACAAACGAGACGATTTTATCAGAAAATAATACATCACTTAACGAACTAGACAACTAGACACTAAACAAACAGGATATCAAGAAATTAAAAGTATTGAAAACGAAATTAATATTACTTTAGCTGATAACACTAATACAACAGACAAAAACGTGACAATTTCATCAGAAAGTAATACAACTATCGACGAAATATTAAACGACGACTTAAATATCTCTATTAAACAGGAAAGTTTTCAAGAAATTAAGGGTATTAGAATCGGAGAAAATATCATTATAAAAAATCCTAATAATAACAATAATAATAATAACAATATTAATAATAATAATAATAATACGATAGACGACTTAGTAAATTTTATTGAGAATATAAACATGGCGCAACCAGGATATTCATTGAAAGAAATTACAAGATTAGTTCCTGATTTTGATGGTAAAAACATATCCGTAGACAAATATATTGATAAATTAGAATTTGCTAAAGAATTACTAGATGCTGATCAACAAAAATCGTTTATGAACTATTAGAGATTTAAATTATCAGAGGCAATTGCTTCTGCAGTGAAACATACTACAATTAATACGATTGATGAATTTATTAAAATTGTAAAAAAATTATATCCTGAAATTGATAATTTATATACTTTATATGGAAAATTAGAACAAATTCAACAAGGACTTAATGAACCAGTAGAAGGATATATAACAAGAATAAAAGAATTAACGGAGAAAATCAGAGATAAAAAGAAAAACGAGACTGGAATAGAAAGAGCAACCTTAGAACGATTTATTAATCAATTAAATCAAGATGAATTTAAATATTTTAAACAGGGGCTAGTTAACGAAATAAAATATGAAACGAAAGTAGCAGATAATTTCTCTGATGCAACTATAGAAGCAATTAAAATAGAAAAACAATTAGAAAAACAAAAAGCTATGAGAGGGAATCCAAATAAACAGAAAATTATGTTTAGTAATATTTTTCAAGAAGAAATCAAACAAATACAGTGTTGTCAAATATGCAAAAATACTGGTCACGAAGCATTATATTGCAACATAGCAGGTTGCGTATACTGTAAAGAACCAAATCACTCATCATTTGAATGCTCCAATACAAAAAATAAAATAAGATTGATATGTAAATTTTGCAATCAATTGGGTCATTCAAGAAGCACGTGTGATTTATTAAATGACAATTAATATTATTGTCAATACTGTCAAAAAAGTAATCATAAAATTAATCATTGTCCAATAATACGAAAATATGAGATATATTGGAAATGTAATAAGAATGGACACAACCCAAATGCACTGATGTTATTGAAAGAAAACCTACACAAGTATGCGAGCTTTGTAACGATAAAAATCATATGACAAATGATTGCGAAAAGGTAAAAATATTTAGAAATCAAGCTAAGGCAAGCAATCAAATACGATGTCAATTATGTGACAAATGGGGTCACTCAGGTAAAGAATGCAGAAATAATAACATCGGTCAAAATAATTTTAATCAGAATAAAATGTTTGTCGGAAATAACAGAAATAATAATTCATATGGACAACGAATTCAAATGAAATTTTGTAAATATTAGAAAAATAGAGGGCATAATATAGAGGAATGTAGGAGAATACAATACAAAAAACCTCAAAACGCAAATCAAAATTTACAATGCCCATATTGTAAAAAATTAGGACATTCAATCGATTCATGCTTTACATTAAAGAATATAGGAAGTAAGTTAAGTAAATTTTGCACATTTTGCAAAAGCATCAATCACACAGAGGAAGAATGTCAAGCTAACCCTAGTGGAAATCGAATCTGTGAATAACTGGGAATAACTGGGAATAACTGGGAATAACTGTTATAAACTGTTCAGTTTGAGACAGGAATAACAGTTATTCCCAGTTATTCCCAGTTATTCACAGTTATTCCCAGTTATTTACAGTTTAGTTTAAAAATAATTTGAAAAATATAAATTTGAAAAAATGAAAAAAATATATATTTTTTTTATTTTTTTTTCTATTATAAATATATTTGGGAATGACTGTTATTCGTACCTCTGTTTTTTCAAATTATTTTTAAGCTATAAACTGTGAATAACTGGGAATAACTGAGAATAACTGGGAATAACTGGGAATAACTGGGAATAACTGTTATTCCTGTCTCAAACTGAACAGTTTATAACAGTTATTCCCAGTTATTCACAGTTATTCCCAGTTATTTCCAGTTATTTCCAGTTATTCCCAGTTATTCACAGATTCGATTTCCACTAGGGAAATTAAACACATCAGCTTATATACAGGGAAACGAATAAACTCGACTTGGAAAGAGCGTACAAGACGAGTTTCGCAACAAAAGTCGCTCAAGAATTATATTGACATTCAATTTTTTGCAAGAGCACACGAAATCGATTATGACTTCGAAGTATGTGATGAGTTTAATAAAAATGAAACTAATAATGAGTACGTTAAAATTATTGAACAAAAAGAAACATTACATAATGCAATGGAATTTAAACCAGAAATAAAGAATGATTCAACAACAGTAAAACTACATAATGGAAAAAAATATAACGAATAATAAATTGAAAAAAATTATACAATTTAAAACTGAAAACATTAATGATAACAATAATATACCAATTTATATATTTAAACTAGGTGATACATTACAATTTATCGAGATACGAAATCCGTATACAAATGATTTATGCAAATTATTAATAGATACAGGTGTCCAACTTAACATCATAAAAGAAAAATTAGTACCACAAAATTCTATTAATAATAATATTAAAATATATTTGTCAGGAATCACTGATATTCCGGTTAAAACATGTGGTTTAATTACTTTTCCTATTAATAATTCGTATACAAATTTCCACGTAGCATCTGAAAAATTTTCAATACCTTACGATGGTATTTTAGGAATAGATGTATTGAGAAAAAATAAGTTGAGATTAGACAAGGGATATTTAGAAATAAATGGTAAAAAATTCTTTATTCAAACAGATTATAAAAACGATAAAAATTCATTGATAAATTCATGTACAGAAAACATCGAAATTAATGACACAGTAGTTAATAACGCTTTTCATTATATCATGCTAATGCGAGACAATAATCACATATTTTCGATTACACAATTTCTACAGAATAATAATGAAAACATTGAAAACTTTATGAAAGAATTCAACTGTGTTTTAGAAAAAGATGAATGTAAAAATAATAAGAATATAGAATATGAACAATTTCTATTAAAACTTGAAAAAAACACGAATTTTAACATTAATAATAAAGACAGACAATTTCTTACATATTTTATGGAAAAAGATATTTTAACAAATTTTATATTAGATAATCATGAAAAAGAATTTGCATAAAAATATAAATTATATATGTGAAGAAAAAATAGATCGTAGAGAGGAATTATTAAGTAACATAAGTTTAAATCATTTAAGTGAAGAAAAAGAACAAAATATAAAAAATTTAATTTTAGAAAATAATGACATATTTTGGTTAGAAGGAGAAAATATTGGAAAATGCTATTTAGAACAACATGAGATAAATTTAAGGAAATTAAAAGTGTCGGAAACGAAGTCGAAAAACAAGAAGTTATTTACTTAAATAAATCTAATACTATTATATATTCTAAGAATTCTATACAAAGTAGAAAAGATAATATATTACATTTAATTACGAATGAAAAGATATCTTTGGATGAGATTCAAGATGAATATTTTACACACAAAAATATTAATATAAATAATGATTTAAAAGATAATGAAATTAAAATAATAAATTATAAAAAGAGAAAAATTTTTATAATGTGCTTAAATATAAAAGAATCATCAATTTTAATAAAAGAAAAATTAATAAATAATTTGAATACGTTAAAAGATTTATTAATTGAAAATAAGTGTACTGTGTTTAGTATATCAAAAAATATAAAAATATTAAATATAAATGGGAATGAAATTGAAAAAATATTATACAATACTTTTAATAATACAAGTATAAAAGTTATAGTTTGCCTAAATAATACAGAATATGTTGAAAAGGGAAAAAGAAATGAAATTTTTGAACTATATCATTCTTCGAGTTTAGGAGGTCATTCGGGAGTTAATAGAACATATAATTGAATTAAAAATAATTATTTCTGGGAAAATCTTAAAGTTGATATACAAAATCGTATTAAAAACTGTGAAATATGTCAGAGAAACAAATTAAAAAGAAATAAAACAAAACAACCTATGATAATAACAGATACTCCAGAGAAAACATTCGATAAAATTTCACTAGATATAGTAGGACCTCTTAAAATAACTAAAAATAATAATAAATATATACTAACTATCCAAGATCATTTATCAAAATTTTTAATAGCTGTCGCGCTGAAAGATCAAACAGCAGAGACTATAGCCGACGCATTTATAAAAGAATTTATTTGTATTTTTAGTTCACCAAAACTAGTACTTACAGACAAAGGTGCAAATTTTACTGGCAAATTAATAAAAGCTATTGCAAAAAGATTTAAATTTAAAAAAAATTGAAACTACTGCCTTCATCCACAATCTAATGGTTCATTAGAAAGGGCTCATCATCCCCTATGTGAATATTTAAAAAATTTTGCTGATAAAAAATCAAAATGGGATGATTGGCTTGAACTTGCACAATTTAATTATAATACTAGTGTTCATTCAAGTCATAAATTTACACCACATGAATTAGTTTTCGGCTACACAGCTAGATTACCATCTAGCAAACCCTTAAAATCATCAGAAAAATTACAAACTTTTAATGATTATATAGAAAAATTATTAATAAATATGAAAGATATTGCGAAAATAGCCCGTGAAAATTTAATACTGTCAAAGGAAAAATCTAAATCTTATTTTAGAAAAAAATCTAATCTCTTTTTCTCTTTTTCAGGAATTTTTGCACATTTCATAAATTTTTGAATCTCTATAGTTTCATTTTTTTTATTCTAGTTCATTTATATTATTTATGTTTTATTGATAAACAATTTTTATAAAATAAGAAAAATCTGTAAGTTTTCAAAATGTGGCTTGTAACTTTACAGATTGTCGATTTAAGGATTCTATCAACTTAAATCGATCAATTTGAATAGTAAGAAATAATCACATTTAAATCAATTGATTTAATCAAATACGAATGGTTTTTAAATGAAAAAAAAAAATTTGAATCAATTTATTTAAATCAATATTAGTTAATAATTAAATAAAATATGTAAAATTATTATATATAGTATCTATAATAAGATTTAAAGCTTTAAAATTTATATCAATACATCTTACTACGTATACTTTTACTTTTTTATTTTCATTAACAATAAACATCTTGTAAAAGAAATCTAACATTTATAATGATCATTAAACTTATGAATGTATATTAAGTCTTATGTTTTTGTTTATAATTCAACTACTTTCGTCTCTGAATTTAAGGTATACAAGCATATATTATCTAATATGCGTATAGCTGCAAAAGTAGTTATCTCCAAAAAAATTTTTTTCAAGAAATAACATTTTCTGCTGTACTTATACTTCAAAGTCAGTGTATTTTGCAATACACCATATTTTTTTCATTTCATAAAAACAGACTATACCTATATTTTGGTCCCATATGATTTTTTCATGATAAATTTTAATGTTCTTTATACGAAAATGCAATAAAAATGAATTCGGAAAAAATGGAGATAGCCACCTTTGCAGCTACAGGCTTCATATATTCGTAAAACTGATTTCATTTTTCAACACGAAAAATATATTTACAAAAAAAAGAAAGAGAAAGTTACATACTTTCATCCAAATGCAACATGAACCAATATTCAAATGAATATTTCAACTTCTAAATTTACTTAGAATTTGTATTGCCAAAATAAGAGAAAAATTATTATAAAAAAGTCTTTATCAATACTTAGAAAAAAATTTATTTTACGATTACAATCTATGTAAAGCAAAAAAAAATGATGAACTTTATTATAAGTTCTATAAGGAATGAAAGAACTTTGTTCAATCTCCATTCTAAACTCTAAAATTATTTAGAGTACATATTTGTCAAAATAAAGACAAGAAATTACAAACGATCAGTTCACGTTTAAGTTAGATTTATGTTAAACTTAGCATACAAATTACAGACAAAAGCAGAAAATTTTGAAAAATTTACTAACTATTATTATATATAAATAAACTAAAATAATAAAATTTACTTTTTCAACTTATGTTAGATCTCTTATTATACTCTTAAAACGTATAGCTCTTTATAAATGTCAAAATGAATCTCAATAACTTGTATTTACAAAAATTTTAGTACGAATCATGATTAGATCATTATCATAACTAGATCATATTTAATATTAATTATAATTACGTATTATTATTAACTATAATCTATATATTTTTAGTTAATTTTAATTTTTTTTTATGTATCTAGCTATTTTAATTTTATACCAGACCTACGTTCAGGTAAACTAGTTCCACCTCTGTGAGAATTTGCATTCTAACCTATACTACGCATAGGATTTTACTTTTTGTTTGATAAATAAATATATATAGCCACATTTAGTGTATTAAGTGAAAATATGAAAATAAGAATTTAGAAAATTTTTCTTCCTATTGCTTAGTTGTCACCTGCGCAATTATCTTAAGCCGGGAGGGAAGTGAATGAAAATTCACTTATATTTAAACAATTATAAGAATCTATTAATTATATCCGACTGTTATTTTTGAAATTTAAAAGAAAAAAAAAATAAACATTTCTTATATTTGAACTTGAACAATTATTATTATTTTGACAAATCTAATATTATTTTGTAATTATTTTACATGGCATGTTATTTGTTATTTTTGTTACAAAATATCTCATAAGCTAGAATACAAGATTTATAAACATATTGAAAAAATATTTATAAGTAAAATCACGAATAATCTAAGGCGATCTCCTATTAGAGAAAAACAACCATATCATGTTTAAAATATTACTAATTTAAAATAGTAATATAGTTTGAGAATTTTTCATCTTCTTTTTTTTCCATACCAATACTCATACATTACTTTACAATTATATAATGGAAAAATACATCGAATAATAAAGACATTCAAATAAAATATTTTTATATTAAAATGGATTTCAAGATATTTATGAATATTGATCAATAACTAAAAAAATTGTTATTACATTCAAATTTTTCTTTTGTTACTTCTCGTACCGATAAGCAACATCTTGAGCCCCAAGGTGTTACGTCACGATGTATCTTTTATTTCAAAATTTGTTATTCTAAAATATGCAGTTATTGATCAATCAGATAATTTAACTTAGTTAGCATATTGTAAAATTAAATCTTTTTTTAAGAAACAAAAGAAAGTGCAATGCAATTTACAAAATTAACAAAACAAGAACAGTGCAAAGGCCACATGAACCAGATTTATCATGTTAACCACACCATTCAATAAGAGTCGAAATGCATGATAAGCATTGCTCCATCGATTGACATCCATTGACATCAATTAAATATACAGTTCCTGATTAATTTTAAGACTTTGATCATAATGTTGTAAATGTTCAATAATTGACTCATCTTTTATTTTCGATTTCATTCACACTAAATGTGGCTATATATATTATATCCTTCCAATATGCAATCTCCTGAGCACCGAGGTGTTACGTCATAAACGTATCTTTCTTATTAACATTGGTAAATCAAAATTCCTCAGTTATTGAACAGTCGCATTATTTCATTATTAAGCGAAGTTAAGTAGATCATAAGAAAAGAATCAAAATGTATATTTCGAAATTACCAAACGAATCCTAAAACAATTACGAAACATATCATCAAACTTTAAGAAAATTCATAAATAAAAATTGATGTAAAAGATAATAAATCTCATAAACAAATATGAGTATAAAAGCCAAATGAAACAAATGACATTGGGAACATTACCCCGGGTGTCTTATTGGTAATACGTTTACACTGCCCGTCAAGTTCTATATTTCAAAGCAATTGCTATTACTAAATATACATATATCAATTATTAAAATATATATACGCGCATAAAAATCAATTGTATCAAAAGTGTTAAAAGATATCAATAAACCTCGAGGATTTATTTACATATTGTGCCTATTCATTTGTCTGCCCATACCCAGCACCAATCTACTGAGAAATACTACAAGGTAAGAATATATAATTATTCAATAAACTCTTTATTTCAAGAATTAAGTTTATCCTTTAATAATATTCAGTCGGGAGGGCGATTTCGTTCAATTAAATATTGGTGGAGTTTTTACACCACTAGATTCATACATCTTTATCTTTATGACATACATTTTATAAATAAATTCAATATTACAAACGAACATAATTTATATATATTCAATGCAATTAATAAATATAATTAAATAATACACACTTTTATTTAGTCCTGGTGCAAGCCAGGACTTAACATAACAATAAAAAAGCGTTAGGCTGGAGATAAAAAAATAATTGTTTATTATCATTTATACATTTTTTAAATGTAGATACTGCAAATATCCGTAAATAACTGTAAATAAATTGAAGGATAAAATTATTAGAAATAACTTAGAATAATTTTAATTTCAGTTCTTTTTACAACAAACTTTTTATGATTAAATATATATATATATATATATATATATATATATATATATATATATAGGGACATTTCACACCAACTGGAAGAGCAGAAAAATAAAAATCTCTAAAACTCTAAGAATATATGCTTTTTGTTACCCAAAAGATGTAAAAAGATTTTCAAAGATTTAGATTAGAAGGATCAAGAGCTATGGATCCTTGAAATTTGAAAATTTTTAAAAATTTTTGGAATAGTCCCAAATTAATCATTTTTTTCCTAAAAATCCTGAGGTTTTGGAGAGAGATTCATAAGAATACTTATTTTTGTAAATGAAGAGCAGAGTAAGCATTATTCTTTACAGAATAAGACCTAAATTTCAAAGTTTTCTATTGGTTCTTATATGAATTACATGGTAATTGAAACTACTCATTGTTCTTCACTTCAGAAATTTCTTTTCACGGGCTTATTTTTTTATATTTCACATGAACTTTAAAATGAATTTTTGATCATGTAAGTCAAAGCCATCAATAAGGAGTTATAACAGTTTAAAATATATATTTTCATGTATAATTTATTTTTAATATAAAAATTAATCATACATGAAAATATACATTTATATTTAATATGTAAAATAAATCATACATTGAAATATATATTTTTAACTGTCATAACTCCTTATTGGTGGCTCTCTCTTACACAATCAAAAATTTATTTTAAAGTTAATAAGAAATAGAAGAAAATAAGCCCTCGAAAAGCAATTTCTGAAATGGCAAACAATGAGTAATTTTAATTACCATGTAACGCATGTAAAAACCAATAGGGAACTTTAAAATTTAGGTCTGTAAAAAATCATGCTACCTCTCCTCTTCATTTACAACAAGAAGTATTTTCATAAATTTCTCTCTAAAACATCAGGATTTTCAGAAACAAAATCATAAAGTTGGTACTTTTCCAAAAATTTTGAAAAATTTCCAAATTTTAAGGATATATGGCTCTTGATCCTTCCAATCTAAATCCTTGAAATTTTTTTTACACATTTCGGGTAACAAACAGAATATATTCTCAGAGTTTTAGCAATTTTTATTTTTTGCACTCCCAGTTAGTGTGAAATGTCCCATATATATATATAAATGTATAATTGCCGAAAATAACCATTTTTTATCGTTATATTATTTAAAAAAATTTTATTATTATTTATTTATCATATAACAATTAACTCATAGCATTTTTCATAATTTCTTTTATTTTTTAGCTTTTGAAGTAAAAAGGCAGTAAATTAAATTAGTTAATATAAAAGCAATTTTTTTGTGAATATCTTTGAAAAAAGTTCATTGAAAATGAATTAAAATTCTGAAAAGAATTTCAATTTTCAATACTGGTTTTGCCTGAGAAAGATAAATTGATTATTAAAGAACAGAGATTGTATAGTGGAATTGCTTTCATGTTAACTGATATTCATATATTAGAATTTAATAATATTTCAAACCGGCACACCTCATTCAACATGCAATTAATTTCATTGATGTAAAGACCACAATATCTTTAAATCAGTACCGATTGATGGAGAATTTATACAGTTATTATTTTTCGGAAATTTAGAAAAGGGTCACCGGATTTGTGTGTATTATAATAATAAGGTAATTTATATATATATGACAGTTTAAATCTTGAAAATCTACAAGATGAGCATAAGATTTATATAAATAGATTATTTCCAAACAAATCAGAATTGAGCATAGTATTCGAAACAGTACAATCACAAACAGATAATTATGATTGTGACGTTTTCGCAATTGTTTTTGCTATTGCAATACTTTATAATTTAGGTCCATGTTGTTTAAGATATGATGTTTCTCAAATGCGATTACGTTTATCAAGAATTTTTAAAACGCAACAAATAAGAATGTTTCCAGTTTTGCAAAATTATAATAATGCAAATATTATTAACGATAATCCACCGGACATGATAAGAAGGAGTTTTTGTCATGAGCAACGTCTAAATCAAATACCATTAAATTCAGATTTCACCGAGCTTGAACTATTAAAAAAAAACTCACAAATGCATTTATTAGCAGAACAAAAAAAGATCATGGAAACGTATCGAAAACAAAAGAATTCGAATCATGAAACAATTTTGATGAAAATTGACAATGACATTTCAGATACAAATTTTTCAAAACCAGATAATGACATAATAGGAATCAACGATATCCACTTAAATTATAACGATAATAAAATTAGCACAGTTAAGATTAAATTAAATGAAGAAAAAAATAATCAAAAGAAATAGATGAAAAAGAAGCTTTATTTGTAACAGGACTTGAGAGCATGACAAAGCTGCCCGCCTTCTAATAACATTTCCAATCCTAACTTATGAATAAACGTTGCGTTTAATCAAATTTTTTTGCTACAAAGTAAAAATTTGTAAGATTAAACTCTAGTGCGGACAACTCAAGAAATCCACCAAAATATTATACATATAAAGTTATAATAAAAACTTTCAATGTATTGTATTTTATGGTTAGGTTTATCAAGTTTGATAGTTAATTTCCAATCCAAGCTCATAAAAAAATAACAAGTCAAAATGATTTTTTATTATAACAAAAATGATTGTATTAATATAGCTTTAGTGTGGAACAAGTCATTATATTTGTTTGATTTATGAATTTAAAAAGATATTGATAAAATAGAAAGAGCAAAACTCAATTGCTGCAGCTCCGACATTCCGTTAATAGAAAAATGGTAACAGATCAATCGGATACATATAAAAAACTTCCAAAAAAAACATTATTATGAAAATGCAAGAAAAAAAAAGTAATGATAAATAAGAACTAAGACGTGTTCAAGAAACTTTACGTAAGAAAAAAGCTCATATAAAAATGAAAAAAGGACAACCAAATAAATATAAACAGATATTAGAAAATACTAAATAAACAAAATTAAAATTCAAGGAAAAAATGAGTATTAATAAATTGGAACAAATACATGCAAATGAGGCCTCACGTAAGAATGAAGCTTATATGAAAATCAAAGAAAAAATTCTAAATTAATATGAAGAGAAATAAGAAAATACTAAGATAACAAAATTCAAATTCAAGAAAAAAATGAGTACTGATAAATTGAAACAAATACGTGCGAATGAGGCTTTACGTAAGAAAGGAGCTTATATAAAAATTAAAGAAAAAAAAACAAAATAATATGAAGAAAAATTAGAAAATATCAAGATAACAAAATTGAAATTCAAGGAAAAAATAAGCATTGATTGATTGGTACAAATATGTGCGAATGAAGCTTTACGTAAAAAAGAAGATTATATAAAAATTAAAGAAAAACGACCTGATGAATATAAAAAAAAATTAAAAAATACTAAAATAACAAAAATGAAATCAAAGATAAAAAAAGGTACTGATAAAATGGAACAAATACGTACAAATGAAGAAAAAAGCTTACATAAAAATAAAAGAAGAACAACCAAATAAATATAAAGAAAATTAAAAATATTGAGATATAAAATATAAAATCGATTGAAAATAATGATATTAATAAATTGAAAAAATTGCATGAAAAAGAAATTACGCAAACAAGAGACTTAAAGAAAAGTTATTAGTCAACAATATAATAAATATGAGAGAATGGTAAAATTTAAAATCAAAAATTGGAAAATACCGATATTATTAAAAAAACACAAGTAAAAAATGATTGTTGCCAACTAAAAGAATCACGCACAAGGTGTAAACAAATAGAAATTGATGACAATAAACATGTTAATAATAATACAACAATAAATAAACCAATAGATGAAAAAAAATGAAAACATAAATCTGATTCTTATCAATTGAAGATATTATTTATTCAGTGTAAACGATTATAAAATTAAAGACAATTAAAGATAATTATAATGAGAATTACAATAATAATAATTATAATAACAATCATAATATGGTATTGAACAAAGTTATTGATAAAGCAATGAAAGGCAAAGTAGAAAAAAAATTAAAGAAATCAAATGAAAAAATAATAACCGAAAAAATTAATTCGAAACTGATTGGTTATATAGCAAATATATATTTCGATGAAAATCTCATATCTGAAAATAACATTGGTTCCATGACGAATACATGTGTTTATTGTGATGCAAAACATTTTGCTTTCGGATATACTAAAAGTAACGATTTCTCCAATTGTTGTCATAAAGGTGAAGTAAAATTGTTAGGGAATCCTCCTTACCCAGAACAATTAAAGTTTTTAGCAACTGAATAAACGGAAGAAATTATTGATTTTCGACAAATTGTTAGGTCGTAAAATGATGCTTTAGCATTGGCAAATTTTGGTGCCAATTTTGATATATTGCCGGGTAAAGGACCACAAGTTATTAAAATATGTGAACAAATTTACCATAATGTATATGCGTTACATCCTAATAAAGATGATGCACATAAATATGGACAATTGTATATTTTAGATAATGAAATGGCAACGATTGAACGGAATAAGATTAATATAAATTCAACATTATTAAAATATTTAGATATCTTGATAAGAGACATTAACCCTTATGCTAAAGCCTATGAAATGATGCATAAAGTAGAAAAAGAAGAACTACAATGATGTGCAAAAATCTATGGTCCTCCAAGAACTGTTACTATTTCTATTCTCCACGATAATAATTTAGATAAAAACAGATATAATCTACCTACCTGTAATGAAGTTGTAACATTGTATGTTGGAGAAGACGATCTTCCTCCTGTTGAACATGATATCAAGAGGCGCGGTAGTGCCTCGATGGCGAGTTAAGGTACGAATACGAAATTGTCATTTACTCTAAGTATGATGAACCAATAAGTATTCCGACAATTAGTAAACATACGGATCCTATGACATATCCGCTTATTTATCCTAATGGTGGTTTTAGATAGATGCCAAATATGAAAATTAAATTTGAAAAATCTAATATTTCAAATTTGAAAATTCATAATTATAGATTTAGTGTTAGAAATAAATTTAATCCATTCCTTAATTTGGAAAAATTATCTCAACAGTTGATTGTTGATGCGTTTGAAAAAGTTGAAGCCTCCAGATTATATTTCATATGAAAAAACCAAAACGTATTAAGAGGTGATTGTTACAAAGGTGTTATGGACTATTTACATAACAAAAAAAAATTAGATCCTTCAAAAATTGGAAAAATGGTAATATTACCGTCAAACTTTACAGAAAGTTCACGATTTTTGAAACAAAATTACATTGACTCAATGACACTTGTAAATTATTGTGCTAAACCTGACCTTTTTGTAACTATGACCTGTAACCCTTATTGGAAAGAAATAACTGAAAACTTTGAAATTTATGGAAATGCTATAGATAGACCAGATATTATAACAAAAGTATTTCATCAAAAAGTAGAAGAGTTAAAAAATTTAGTAATAAAAAAGGGAATATTAGCAAAATGTATTGCATATAGTTATGTAATTGAATTTCTAAAACGAGAATTACCGCATATGCATATGTTAGTAACAAGTTACTCTTGGAAAAAAATGATAAATTTGATATTCCCGAAAAAATTGATAAAAAAATAAGTGCAGATATCCCAAATAGAGATATTTATCCAAAATTATATAGTATTGTTAAACAGTTTATGATACGCGGTCCCTGTGGTATGCAAAATATAAATTGTCCGTGTATGGATAAAAATACGAAACAATGTACTGAAAATTTTCCAAGAAAATTTAATAATACAACAACATTTAAATCCAATGGATATCCACTATACAAACGTAAACATGATGGCGTCAACATAATTCTCAAAAATAAATTTATAGAAAGGATTGCAGATAATGGATTTGTTGTTCCTCATAATCCTTACTTATTATTGAAATTTAATGCACACATAAATGTAGAAGTTTGTTCCACTGTACACTACATTAAATATTTATTCAAACACTGTTGTAAAGGTCATGATTGTGCATACATTAAAATACATCAAGTAAGTGTGGATTTTCAATCAGAAAATAAAGACACTTTTCAAAATGACAATCGTGCAAATGTTGAATATGAATATGACGAAACCCAACAATACATTAATACATGATATTTATGTCCACCTCAAGCAATTCACAGGTTATGAGAATATCTTTCACATGTTATTTCACATACTATAAAACGTCTAAGCGTTCATGAAGAAAATCAATAAAACGTATTTTTTTAAGAAGGAAAAGAAGAAATGATCATGCAAAAAATGTGGGAACAACATTAACAGCCTATTTTGAATTGAATAGAGATTCTAAAGCACGAAATGACTTGTATTCAGAATTACCAAATTTTTGTACATTTGATGGAAAACTGAAAAAGTGGAATAAAAGAAAAAAAAAAAAAACCAATACTTACTAGGAGAGTGTCACACCTCCAGATCACGGATTTTGCTCAAACATCGGGATAAGTTTTCAGATGATAAAATATGGAAAAAGCTTAAGTTATAGTCATAAATACTCAATATTTTCCTATTTACAGACAATTAAAGAAAATCACTAAAAAAGTTAGTAGATTTTTAAACGTATATAGTTCTTTAGCATTGATAGCTACAAGCTTGGAACTTTTTTTAAATTAAAGCTGAGCTCAAATCCTTTCGAATTAGTAGTTATAGCATGTAAAAATATTATTTTTTCTCAAAGTTAGAGCGTGATAAACATTGGACCTGATTTTTCTTTTAAAAACATTAATTAATAAGAAAGGCTGAAATTAGGTCCAATCCTTATTACGCTCTAACTTTAGGAAAAAATAATATTTTGATATGCTGTAACTACTATTTCGAAAGGATTTGAGCTCAGCTTTAAATTAAAAAAAGTTTCAAGCTTGTAGCTATCGACGCTAAAGAACTATATGCGTTTAAAAATCTAGTAACTTTTTTAGTGATTTTCTTTAATTGCTTGTAACTAGGGAAATATTAAGTATTTAATACTATAACTTTAGCTTTTTCCATATTTTATCATCTGAAAACTTATCCTGAAGTTTGAGCAAAATCCGTGATCCGGAGGTGTGACACTCTCCCAGTTAGTAGAATGTACTTAATAAGTCCGAAAGATCGACAACGTTATTTCATTAGGTTATTACTATTACATGTCAAAGGAGCCACATCTTTTGAAGCTTTGTGTACTGTTGATGATGTGATGTACGATTCGTTTTATGAGGTAGCTAAGACAAAACAATTAATTAATGAAGATGAAGAATGGGATAGATGTTTGGAAGAAGCATCTTCAACAGAATTTCTTCATATTCTTTATGAATTATTTGCTTTTATTTGCGTTTTTCATAATCCTATGAACGCACGAGATTCATATGAAAAATATAAAGATAAGTTATACCATCCTGAATACGAAAAAAATATAGGTAAAAATCTTGCATTGAATGTTATTAAAATAATTTACAAGTCAATGGATTTTCTTTAAACGATTTTAATCTACTTAACATAAGCACATTTATAGAAAAAGATAATAATCAAACAATTTTATGAATGAATTACAAATGAAAATTAATTCTTCAAATGATAAACGAAGGCAAATATTTAACTCTACTATAAAAAGTTTAAACAACCAAAGTAAAGAGAACTATATTTTTATAGATGGACCAGGTGGAAGTGGAAAATTTATTTACTTAACGTTTTAATAGTTTATTTTAAATATCATGCTATACATTATTTATGTGTAGCTTGGACAGCTATAGCAGCGAATTCATTAGTCGATGGAAAAATCGCGCATGCAACATTTAAACTAAGAGGCGTTAAGAGGTCGCTAGATTAAATTAATTAATTAATAATGAAATTAATTTTGATGCTTTGTTTTCAAAAATAGTTTGACATACTTACAAAATCATAAGTGAGGCTAGAGAATTAATTTGTTCTCAATAGAAAAAATATTGTTTTTTACTGTACAAGTTGCGGACAACTATTGATTTCTAGTAATAACTACTATTTTTTCCAAAAACCTACATTTTTCGATTAGAAAAGGATAAAGAGATACAACGTTCTCTTTAATATAACAGATTGTACAACTTGTGATGTTAGGCTTAATTCTGCAGAAAGCAAAAAAAGGGAACACAAATAATTATTTGGGATAAAATATCCATTGCTTTAAAATTTTCTTTTGAAGCAGTTGATCGTCTTTTTCAAGATTTATGCGATGTGAACCAACCTTTCGGGGGCAAAACTGTAATTGCATCAGGAGATTTCAGGCAAACATTACCAATTGTACGACATGGAAGCCGTATGAATATTATTGAAAATTTAGTTAAATTTAGTTTATTATGGCAGAATTTAGAGCCCAAAATATAGAGCTAAAGTAAATATAAGAATCAAAAAAATAATGAGCTTAAAAAAATATAGAGACCAAGAAAATATAATAATAAAAAAATATTAGGCCCAAAAAAATGTTTTAAAAAAATATTGGGCTCAAAAAAAATAGAGCCAAGAAAATATAAGAATTAAAAAAATATAGAGCTTAAGTAAAATAAAATCAAAAAAATATTGGGATCAAAAAAATAAAAGAATCAGACAAATAGTGGGCCCGAAAAATATAGAGACCAAGAAAATATAATAATAAAAAAAATATTGCGCTAAAAAAAATATGAGATTTGTAAAGTTCTTTTTGCCTTTTGCTTTATATGTTTTTTTTTTATTTTCCTTTCAAATCTAATATCAAAAGGCAGAATCCCAACGTATTTGTAGGAAGGAAAATCTATAAATAAAAAGACCTATCTCAGATAAAAAAAATAGATATATTCTGTACGGTAATTATATATTATATACATATGGAAGCGAGTTGGTACGTTACATAGCTCCCCAAAGAGATTTTCTGAAAAGCTTGTATTTTCAGGAAATTTCTTTTCTCCCATTTATGTACGAGCTTTGCAGTCGAGCATACAAAAGACATTTATTTTTATGTGTAGATTACTAATGTGTGCCGTTTGTATGTTACAAGCTTGTGTTGTAGTGTTTTTATTGTTTTTAATTATGAGAAGAATTAAAGAAGTAATATTTTTTTGTTTTCAATTATGAGAAGAATTAAATGTTAGTCTTAACAGTAATATTTATTAAATTTTTTTTTATTTTAGATTTATTTACCTGGTGCTTTTTCCAGTCTGATAAAAATTTCTTTTTGGAGAACTCGATGTAACCATCGTAGTATCTGTAGTACTATTCGTTCTCCTCTTCCTCTCTCTTTCTTTTCTGTCTCCTTATCTCCTTATTCCATTCCTCATATCTCGCTAGGAATTTGCGAAATTCCTTCCTTGCATAAGCTTTGGCTCTTTCTTCCTCCTCATATTCCTCGCCAGATTTTTCGGTTTGGATGCCTATGGTGGTCGTGGCAACCCTTCGGAATGGAGGACATGCATTTAGACCCAGTCTTCGGTCGTATTCCGTGTCACTCGCCACCCCCAGCCTGGGTCTTTTTCTTTCATTTATGTTTTTCCTTACATATGGACCAGATGTACTTACTAGGAGAGTATCACATCTCCGGATCACGGATTTTGCTCTAACATTGAAATAGGTTTTCAGATTTCAAAATATGAAAAAAGCCAGAGTTATAGACCCCAACGCTCAATATTTCTCTAGTTGCAGGCAATTAAAGAAAATCACTAAAAAAGTTACTAGATTTTCAAACGCTTATAATTCTTTAGCATTAATAGCTAGACGCTTGCAACTGTTTTTAAATGAAAGCTACGTTTAAATCCTTTCGAAAAAGCACCTATAGCATATCAAAATATTATTTTTTCCCAAAGTTATAGTGTTATGAGAATTTGAGCTGAATTTCCATTTAAAAATATTAATTAATGATAAATGTTAAAATGTAGTATATTTTTCATAACGCTGTGACTTTGGGAACAAATAATATTTTGATATGCTCTAGGTGCTTTTTCGAAAGGATTTGAACGCAGCTTTCATTTAAAAACAGTTGCAAGCGTCTAGCTATTAATGCTAAAGAATTATAAGCGTTTGAAAATCTAGTAACTTTTTTAGTGATTTTCTTTAATTGCCTGCAACTAGAGAAATATTGAGCGTTGGGGTCTATAGCTCTGGCTTTTTCCATATTTTGACATCTGAAAACCTATCTCAAAGTTAGAGCAAAATCCGTGATCAGGAGATGTGATACTCTCCTAGTTAGTGTTATTTTCTTTTCAGATTCTGAGATTCCTGGGGGGAGGGCTTGGGTTTAAATAGATGTTTCATTTAGGGTACTGGTGTTCCAGGCGCTATTTCTACCTTCACACCTACAAATCTCTCTTTATTTTTTGTTGGCCCAAGGACTTTATAGCCTTGCCAAACTTCTACGTCACATAGTTCTTCTGCGAAGTAAAGCTCAATTGTGTCGTCAGCCATTTTATATTTGGGAGCTAACTTAACAAATTGACTTCTTGACCCTATCAAGTTTTATTCGATACTGATCAGCTTTTATAGTCTTGGAAATTATTTTATTTTATTTAGTTGAGTTGAGGATGTTCGAGCATTACATGTGGTTGTTAATCCGTGAGATGTTCTTGTTTACATTTTTACGAGTTTTATTTCTCTTTCATATACAATTTTAAGTCTTGCACATGAAATCATCCTTTTTCTGTTTGATTCATCATATTGAATAATATATAAGAGGTATCACCTATTCTTTTCTTAATTATATATGGGCCTTCATTTAGAGAAAAGAATTTTGATATTTTCTTACTTTCCAGATTTAATAGTCTGTTTGTCTCTAACAGAACTTCATCATCTATTTGAAAATTAACAAATTAATTTTCATGTTTTTCATTAAATTTGTCTGCTCTTTTTTCCCTTTTTCTTTTATTCTTTCTTTGGTTAAGAAGATCTTTTCTTCATGCGAAAAATCTATTTGTTTTGTTTTGTTTAATAGATATTTTTTCCACTCTTTTTTTAGCTTTTTATTTAAGTGAAGTTCTATTAGTGTAAGCTCTGTGGTACTATGGTATGTCTTATTTATGATTTCTTGTATAAATAAGACATATTTTACCCAGCCAGAGTGATTTTCATTTGTATAGGTTTGGAAAAAACTACCTAATTCTCTGTTTACTCTCTCAACAATGTTGCTTTGAGGGTGTCTTATTGACGAGAAGATTGCTTGGATTTTTTCTTTCTTGAGTCTGTTTAAATAATTTTTTGCAACAAATTGTGATCCATGATCACAGCGAATTTTTTTAGGTTTTTCGTATTATGGAATATAGTCCTCAAACAGCTTTTTGATTACTATTTTTGCATTGGCTTTTCGCACAGGATATAAAATAGCCCATTTGCTGAAGACATCAATTGTAACAAGTATGTGTTTCATACCTGCTGTAGAGGATAGAAGAGGACCCAAAAATCGATTGATAACAATTCATTAGGTTTTTCTGGTACTATGTTCTCCACAGGAGCTAGACTCCTTTTATTGCTTATTTTGTTTCTCAGACATTAATCACATATTGCTGTTTGTTTATAAATAACATGTCTTCAGTCTCTTATATAAAAGTCCTCTTCAATCATTTTTTGTAGTTTTTTTGGGCCTATGTGCCCATATATTTCATAGATTTCTGTTATGAAAATTTTTACTATTAAAGAAGGTAACATTATTTTATAATTATTGAAATGATTTTTCTTATAGACTACTTCATTTATAGTTTTATAGGGAAAATTTTGATTTTCTTTGTTCTTATTCTCTTTCATTTTCTTCTTTATTTCTTTTATTTTTTCGTCTGCTTCTTGCAGCTTGATTATTTCTTTTAGATTTTTTATCATTTCTCTACTTAATCCTTTAGATTTTAAAGCTGCTATTAACAACTCTGAAGTTTGGATTCGAGAATTTGAATAGAAGTCTGGGTGTCTAGATAACAGATCAGGAACTACATTATCTTTCCCTTTGACATATTCTATTTCGATATCTAGATCTTGAATTGCTAAAATCCATCTTGTGATTCTTGCGCTTGTAAATCGGCTTTTAAATAAGAAAGCTAATGCTTGATGATCAGTTTTTATGTATATTTTTGCCCCTTTTATATATGTATCGAGTTTTATTAGACTCCATAAAATTGCTAAGAGTTCCTTTTCTGTAGTGAAAAAAGAAATTTCATTTAATCTTAGAGTGCGGCTAATAAATAACCATCTCTTCTCCTATATCATTTAGTTGTGATAGCACTGCACCAATTGCTAAATATTCACACTAATAGAACTTCACTTAAATAAAAAGCCAAAAAGAGAGTGGAAATGAATAGATTTTTCGCATGAAGAAAAGATCTTCTTAACCAAAGAAAGAATAAAAGAAAAGGGAAAAAAAAAGAGCAGACAAATTTAATGAAAAACATAAAAATTAATTTGTTAATTTTCAAATAGATGATGAAGTTCTGTTAGAGACAAACAGACTATTAAATCTAGAAAGTAAGAAAATATTAAATCGGTTCTAAGGTAATAGGGTCTTGAGGGGTCTGGATATTTCAGTATTACATTTAATGTAAATAAATCTTTTATATTTTCAAATGCTTTCTGTTCGACGCTCCCCCACTCCCATTTTGTTTTATTTTTTAACAGCCTCAATAGAGGTATTGTGGCATCGGAGAAGTTTTTTGCAAATTTTGCATAAAAGTTCACCAATCCAAGAAATCCTTTTAATTGTCTTACGTTTTTAGGTCTAGGAAAGGTTTTTATCATATCCACCTTTTTAAGTTGGGATCTTATACCCTCTTTAGATATGATAAAGCCAAGAAATTCTGTTTCTTCTTTGAAGAATTTGCATTTTTCATAACTTAAAGTTACATTGCTTTGTTCAAGCTTTCGAAATAAATTTTCTAGTGTTTCTAGATGTTCTTCTTCTGTGTTTGTTATACAGAGAATATCATCTACAAAACTAAGTATGTTTTTATTCATATCTTGTAAAGCGAAATCTAAGCCTTTTATTAGAGCAGCTGTACTTACTTTGGTTCCGAAGGGACATACGTTGAATTCATATATTTTTCCTTCGTACATGAAAGCTGTGTATTTTTTTGAATTTCCCTCGAGAGGTATTTGCCAGAAACTGCTCGTCAAATCTAGTCTAGAAATCACCTTTGTTTCATAGCATTCCTGTAGTAATTCCTCTATTTTCTTAGGACTTTCATAGTCTGTTTCCAACATCTCATTCAATTTTCTTGCGTCTAAACATAATCTTATTGTACCATTTTTCTTGATTACTGGTATAATGGAACTTATATATATACTGCTTGATTTTCTTACAATTCCTTGTTTTAGCATATTACTGATTTCTTTTCTAACTTTTTCTCTATTATTTAATGGAATAGAGTAAGGTTTTATGGAGGAAGGTTTTGTATTTTTTAATTTAAATTCATATTCAAGATTTTTTAATAATCCTGGCTTTTTAGAGAAGATGCTTTTATATTTGTAGATTATGTCATGTAATTTTGATATATTTTCTCTGTGCTTTGCACGTTTCGAGATTTAACTTTATTTCGTTATTTTTTAATTCATATAAATCATTTTGTCCTTCTGAATTTTCAAAATTTTCTAGAGAGTAACGATTATAGTCTTCTGACTTTTCACTCGTTTTTTTCCTACTTATTTCTGATTCTTGATCTTCTAGATCATGATCTACATTATCTTCTTCATCTGTAGTTTCGATTTTATAGTGAGACGCTTCATCTTTTTCTAATTTCCATTTGTTATACTTCAAAGAGATTTTTTGTTACCTTCTATCAATCTTATTTCTTCGTTCAACACATCCATCGTAAAACCAAATTCCTTTTGGCTATCTATGCCTAATATGCAGTCCCTGATTAGTTTGGGAATTACCAGGAATACTATGTTCTTTTTTCTTAGTTGATGTTTACTTTTATCATGAGCTGTGTTTTTACTCTCGTTGATTTCCCACCAACGGCTCCTCTTATTATTTTGCCTACTATTGGCAGTATAGGGCAATTTTTCAGATTTTCTATCTGTGCATTAAAAAATGCTTCAGAGATGCAGGTAACTTGACTCCCTGAATCTACTAATGCTTTCATCTTAATGTTATTTAATTTTATATCAATCTCTGGACATTCGATTAATTTTCGCATGATTTTTATTTTGGAATTTTCTTCATTTGTGAGAAATTCCTTTAGCGAATTTATTGAGCTTTCAGTTGCATCATACTGATTAGTTTTTTCTTTTATATCCGAGAAGCATAATGCAACTGTATTTAGTTTCCCTGTAGTTGCTGTTGTTTATATGCTTCTGGTTCTATGACTAAAATCTCATCTTCGTTTGAGGTTTTTTTTGTTTTTTAGCATTTCATCTCTCTGCATTACTGAGATGTTTTTAGTGTTTTCTTTTGGCCATTTATGATTGAGATTTCTATTTTGATTTTTATTATAATTGTTTGAATGACTTCTCTGGTTATTTGCTCTCTTGTCATTAATAGGCTCGTTTTTATTTATTTGATATTCATCATTATATTTATTATATGTTTTTTATTCCATATATGGTACTCTGGGTTCTTATTGCCATCTGGGGGCTTTATGATTCTAAGAGTCCTTTATTTCTAATAAATCTAGAAATTTATTAATTTCTGTTATTTTTTGAGATCTTACAGAAAATTTTATATCCATATCATGATGGCTAGCCAATTTTCTGATTAATTCTTTCTCAGAATATGATCCTGTCAACTTGGCCTTGCTTATTAGGTTCGTAGTATATTCAACTCTTGACAATTTTCCATTTGGGTGATATTTTCCTGACTCACTTTTCTTTTTCATGTCATCTTGCATGACGTCATTGATAAATCTTTCTTTCAACTTTTTTTCGAAATCATCTTAAGAGTTTATTGACTCTTCAATTATGTCCCACCATGCAGCAGCATTTTTTTCTAATGAGTTAGACAGAGTGTTAAGAATTTCTGTTTTATCTGCATCTGTTAACTCAAGATATCTTTTCATGTCTCTCAAGTATTTCATTGGAGCCTCATATTCTTCTGCTCTGAACTTTGGTGGTGTCACTTTCGATTTCCTGGAGTTCCAGCTCACATTTGCTGACGTCTCCTTCCATTTGTTTTTTAAAGCAGGGATTTCTTTGATTAGGGATGGTGATCTATTTCTCGTTGAGCTTCTTAGCTGACGGTTTTCTTCAAACCTAACCTCTCTATTTACGCTCTGAGCTCTTAGGTTTTTAAATGTTTTCAATTCTATTTTCTAGAGCTCTTAGCTTTTAATTCTGTGATGATAGGTCTTTTAGATCCTTAGAGTGATCAGTTAGAACCATATCTATCTCATCTATATCCTCTCTGTTTTTTACGCACATTTCTTGTAGTTTGTCATTTTTCGTCTTAAGAAATTCTATTTCTAGAGATTTTTTTTGCAGTTCTTTCTCGAGATCTATTATATGTCGTTTAGCTTTTGAGATTTGAGCAATGTACGTTTCACCATCTGCTTCTAGTTGTTCGGAGACTGAATTTAGAATCTGATCCTTTATATTTCCAAAGATTTTCATTGCTAATCTCTCTTCAGCTTCTTCATTCGTGTTTTTTATGCTACTTGCTATTTTTTTTATTTTTTTTCTGCAGTCTCTATATCGCTGCGAGAAGCAGTAACATTTGTTATGAGCGTTTTTACTTGTTCTAAATGTTTCGCTCTTTTTTCATCTTGGTTTTTCTCAAAACCATTCATTTTTATTTTTAATACTTCATAATTTGTGATGTTCGCTTACATCACTGGTTTGAGTTCTTCAAACTCTGATTATATTTAATTGTAATTTTTAGTTAAAATATCTATTTTATTAGTATTATCCATTTCCTATTATAGTATAGTCCATTTGTTCTTCTAGGATTTTCAACCTAGCTTTATTTGCATCCATATATTGTAGTATTTGCTGCAGATGCTCTGGGATGCTTTGCTCTCAAGCACTTCGACTATTATCGTCAGTCAGTCTTTGATTGAACGATTTTTCTAAGTCGTCCTGCTTTTCTTTAATTGTCTTTCTTTTGGGAGGCATGGTTATATTTATATATATATATATATATATACATCTATAATGAAAGAAATTTATTTGAGGAAAGAGGGATTTTTAATGATTAAATATTTGTTTTAAAAAAAATTTCACTTCAGGTATTTTTCTTTTAAAGGTACATATTATATTATATGAATTTATCTTATATATTTTTAGGATTTCTTTTTCTCATTTGTTTTATTTTTTTTCTTTTATTTTAATAAAGTTTTTATTTAGTTTATTTAAAAAGAAAACTTATTGCACTCTTTTATTGAGTGAGAGAGCCTTTTAAATAAGGCATAGTAGCGCGCATTTACATATATATATATATATATATATATATATATATATATATATGTTCTACATATCAGCTATGCTTGCCTCACTTGCTGATCCTACTTCAGCTCAAGCGCGCTTACTCGCATGTGTTAAAGAGAGACAGCCGTGCTCAATATACAAGGTAAGGCAGTCCGCTATAGAGGGGCTACCCCGTTTGCCTGTGCAAAAGCCTATGGATTGTTACGTCACGCATTGGCGAAGTGCGTGATTTTTCTATATTTCTGTGGCTGCGACTATGCCCGCTTTGGCTTAAACTTCGTAGCCTGCATGTATACTCTGGTAACTAGAGAAGGACGGAGTCTCACTCGTTCCTCGTGCGTCTATCTCTCTAACGTCTATTATGCGTATTTTTTGTATAGAATTTTTTAAATTTTAATTTATGTTAGTTGAGATTATTTTTACTTGATTAATTACTCATTTACAACTTTTTTGTGATTTAATAAAAGAAATATTCAAAAAAAAGGTGTATACATAAATAGGTTGTAAATTAATGATTTGTTGGGTGCATCTGTCCGTATGCAGATGCACTCTCGTTTTGTTAAGCTTACAAAAGGCTTCAGGATGTTCAATGGTGTAATGCGGGGAGGTGAAGAGTCAGAGGGGTACCCCATGCCTTAACATAGGAAAGAAGGATCGCTGCCAACTTAAAGTAATAAAATATTTTTCAACAAAAAGTTCTTTGAATGGCACTTAGAGATGGAATATATTATTTAAATTACATTTAAACGTTTTTATTTAATAAATAAAACATTTTAAAATGTTATTTAATTTATTATAAATTAATTTAAGTTCGGTAATATGTTGAATGAAATTCGGCAACGCAGCGCTTCTATTTGTAGGTTAAGTTTAGCAGAAAAATATTATCTTCCAATTCAAAACTTATGTTATATATACGTAACGTTGCCAAATCTCTTACGTAACAGTAGCGGGTTTTCAAAAATTAACTCTTACTTTAAATTTAACTTTGGAAATCTCTGTCAATTTTCCTGAAAGGTATATAAAAAACTATATGAAATGAATCCTTAGATAATATACTTTCATAATATCTAAGTTTTAATTTGATCTGTTAACTTTTGTGACAGAAATTTATATAAAACGCAATCGATTCTCAGATCACCCATAAGAGCCCATGTTATTTTTCGTATTTTTAACATTAAATTTCTCGAAAAAACATGCGGAACGAAATATGGAGAAAATTGAGGTACTTTAATTTGATATAATAAATCATATTTCAAAATTTCAAAGCATTCTGTTAACTTTTACGTAACCATTGAACATCCTTAAACAACATGCAAAAAGAGAAAATAACTTTTTTTTTTATAATGTAATTATCTTATTTATTAATAGATAGATAGATATACAAAGATATGTATTTATTTCTAATAGTTTACGAAAATTGTGTAAGAAAAAAAATATAATATATGATACATAATAAAATACAGAAATGAGATAATGTAATTGTTGCACTCATGAAATCACAGTCGATTTCCTAAAACTAATAAAACTACATAAGTAAGTCACTTTTCAGAGTGATATCACACAATAATAAAATACACACACAATCATTAATAAAATAACAATAAACTAATCTGTCGAATAAATATCAATCAGTCAAACTAGTAAAAACAATCTAAAAATAAAAGATAATAAAATCAATCGAGTCAAAAAGTAAAAAAAAAAAAAAAGTAATACATTCACTCTCAACCGTGCGCTCATCACCCATACTTTAAATACAAGCACACCTTAAATCTATATACGGGACTACACATGATAATAAATTAACATAAAGGGACTATAAATATAACATAAAGAGAGTATCCGTTATTCAAGGTCAAGCAAGTACCCCCTCACTGCCGTCTTAAACCTGCTGATAGATGGAAGATACTTAAATTCAGCAGGTAGGAAATTCCAAAAATGCACACCTTGAACTTGGAAGGAATTCTTTTCAGTTTCAGTGCGCTCAAAGAGCACCGCAAGATCCTTAGCCTCTCCCCTAGTAGCCGCCCTAGGTACACATCTAGTGAAGAGACTCACTAGATGCTCCGGAGTATTCATGCCCACGATTTTGTACATAAGCACAGCCAAAAAATACTGTCTCCTCGAATCAACCCAACGCGGTTCTATAAGGAGAGACATGATCACCCATTCTCATACCCATTACATATCTCACACATGAATTTTGTATTCTCTGTATTCGTCTTTTCAACTCCTGAGAAGCATCGAGCAGGACCACTGAACGATAGTCAAGATGTGGAAGCAGCAGGGCGGTTGCAAGCTGTTTACGCAAAGTTTCCATGGTATACCGACAGGAAAACCGCAGGGCATACAAAACTCTATTAAACCTTTTTGTAATCATATCAACGTGCGGTATCCATGAAAGTTTAGGGTCAAGCACAACACCAAGACTCGTCACGGAATCAGAAAAAGGTATACTAATGCCTCCCTCAAGATCAATCGTACGTGATCTATCATCATAAAAAGAATTTACAAAACGACCATTGCCAAAGACGATTGTCTTGGTTTTATTAGAATTCAAAGTGAAAGTGACACCAGCAGCCAACTCCGACACCGCTTTGGCCGCCCTCTGTAGAGTGAAAATACCCTCTTTAACATTCTCGCGAGTCACCTGCGTGTGAATTTGCAGGTCGTCTGCATAGAGTAGGTGCTCTACGTAACCAAATCAATAGCGTCACGTACGTCATTAATGTAAAGACAAAACAACAGAGGCCCCAGTACCGAACCCTGTCGAACTCCAAGGTTGGTTGTCAGCCAACTCGATTCCTCGTTTAAATGCGTGGAAACCATTTGTTTCCTTCCTGATATATAGGAGTTAATCCACAAGAGAGCAGCCCTGAAAAGCCCCATCGATCTAAGCCTAGTAAGTAACTTGAAGGGAGATATCGTGTCGAATGCTTTACTAAAGTCAAAAAGTAAAAGTAACGTGACGAGTTTTTTGTCTAGACCCGATCTTATGTCATCAGTTAATTTAAGAATAGCTGTTTGCGTTAAGTTGTGCTTTTTGGAGGCAATCTGCATTGGGTCAAGTATTTTATTAGCAGTAATGTACTCCTGCAATTGGTCATGGGCGAGCTTTTCAAGTACCTTTAAAAGAAATCATAAAATAGCAATAGGCCTGAAGTCTTTAAGCGATTTGGGTGCAGAGCACTTCTTTAATGGCACAATACGTGCCTGTTCCCAAAGGCCAGGGAAAACCCCCCGAGGAATTGAACAGAAACACAAGATGTTCACTAATAAATGGTAAAGCTTTAAGTATCACACTTTGCGGAATGCCGTCTTCCCCACGAGCCTGCGATGAGAAGTGAGAAACTGCAAGAATAACATCTTTAATATTAATTGATTTGCAAGCGAAACCATTTTCGCTGCATTCAGAAAGAAACTTCTTGCGTTCTCCACCATCATCATATGGCGGAACCGACACCACAGCAAAGTGCGCATTAAGCTCATCTGGAGCGAATCCATTCAGATCCCCTTGGGGTCTGGATAAGAGTCGAAGCTCTCTCAACTCCTTCCAGACATTACCACTTTCAAGAAGATCTGTGAACTTGGCGATAATAAATAAAATATCATTGTGTTAAAAATACTCAAAATTGCGGAATTATTAACAGATTTTGCAATCACATTTTAAAAAATTGCGGATTATTTTATTTTTAAGAAAAAAAATTATTTAATCATCCACAGCGAGAGACTCAGTAAATAGAATATATTTCATTGAATTCTCAATGAATCCTTATTAAACCATCACAAAAGGTTTGCAATTTTTTTGCAAATTACATTGATATTAATATTGTATCGATTTTTATAATAATTTATAAATTAAAAAAATAATTATATTATTTTAATATTGTTCAGACCGCTCATCGCTTATTTGCGTTGTTTGCGCATGCGCGGATCGCTGGAACGATCAACAACAAGAGGGAAATTCAAATATTTTCAAAATCAGCGGAAAAAGTGTTAAATAAAATATTTTTCATGAATTGATAATTATCTGTCTTTGTCTCTCTCGTAATAAGAAAAAACAAGAAATAATACTTTAAGTTATACTCAATACTCAAGTTACGTCTATGAATAAAAATAAGAGAAAAAAGTAACTATATGACAGAAAAAAACTAGATAAAAAAGTAATACTTACATGCAAATTAACCTGTAAATTTGCACGTTGAATCAAATGTAAACAAATGCTAGGATTTAAAAGAATCAAGAATGATTTTAGTGTGAACAAGGTTATAATTAAAATTAAATTTATTTTTGAAATATTTAAATAAAAGGGACCATTCGCAATCACTTAAATATATATATATATATATATATATATATATATATATATATATATATATATATATATATATATATATATATATATCAGTTGACGAAGAACATAAAAATTATTTTTCAAGAATCTGTCCTCCTGTGAGATATTTTTCAGTGATTGAAAGGAATTAATGGAAATCATATCATATTTAAACCATTGAAAAACTCTTATAGTCCTATAACATTTAAAATATCATCTGATCTTGGTATTTGAAATGTTAAATGTTGATTATTTCTTTTAGATTGCAAAATCATTGCTTATAAATATCAATAAGTTTCTTTTCCAACAATATCATTTAAAATGACAGATTTGTTGAAGAAAAAGTACTTTCAGACGATGGACAAGTCAATCACACTTCAAAAGGAGCTTTAAAATGTTTACATAGGGATCATATGGTTTGTTATTTGCATTCCTATCCTATTTAGTGCCTCAATTAGATAAAAAAACATTTTATGTTTATTACAGCTGTTCGTAATACAATCAGAAGTTTAGCATATTCGTGGAAAATTAAATTGGCAAAACTACTCTTCATTAGCAGATAAAATTTTAACTGGTTTGGAAATATTTGTCTTCAGTTATGATGTTAAATAGCCATTATCTTTGGTTATTAATCCTAAAGTAACTGTATGTTATGTAGACATTTGTTTTATTGTAAGCATGTTGAAAGATTATTATGTAGATAATTAATATTATTTTTTTCAATTTTTAATTCAGAGTCCGGAAACAAAAAGGATTTATAGGTAATGTTATTTAAATTAGCTATAAGCCCTTTTTGTTTCCAGACCCTCAATCGATGATATTAAAACATTTTATTTTTATTAATTTAATAAATTTATATATTTATATTTATTAGAGTATGGATCAGCAATAAAATTGCTAAAACATTTACCCATGAAGCAGCTATTGCAAACAGACAAGCATATATGCTAAGTCAGCGTAGGCTTGATTACATACAACATCTTGAATATTACATGACAAATGAAGTTATAGAACCAAATCGGTTAACGTTTCTAAATAAAATGAGCAAGGTAAGTTTTGAAAATTTTTAAATATTATAATTAAAAAATAACACTCATTCATTTATAATACTTATATATAAAATCATAACTTTATTTAGGTCAGCAATGTTAATGATGTATTAAGTGTTTATCAAGACCTCCAAGATAGTTATTTGAAGGAGTGTATGTTAATAGATCCTGAACTTTTGACATGTATTACTGGTTTCTGTACCGTGTGATAGAAATTATTTTTAACTAAAAAAAATTTTTTACTTCTTTCCTGAATGGTAATTGGATTCTTAAGAAGAATATTAGCAGATTTGACTCAAGAATTGTTATATAATATATGATCATAAATTAATGTCTTGAGAATAAGTATAACTACCATTAATTTGTTTTTAGCCATTATACATTTTATTACAATCAGAAATTCATAATGATTTGGCTGTAATATCAATTAGTCATGAATTCCAATTATTATCTGAGAAGTAGTAACTGGTTAATATTAAGCGGTCATGAAAATCATATATGAATGAATGTATCATCTACTATTACAAGTCATCGTCATATCATGTTAGGTGCATAATGTAGAATAGTTGGTAAGTAAAATTTTGTATCCATTATTATAAATTAAATGAAATAAAATTGATTCAGTTTTACATTATAAATTATTTGTTTTAAATGAGACAGTTGTGTGTGTTAATTATCTGGTTAACCTTTTAGCATTGTGTACAATTTATTTAGATATGCCAGAGCTTTCTCGAGTACTTGAATTTATTGTATCATCTGTGGCAGAAGTTTCACTAGCATATACAAACAAAATACAAGATTAAAATATATCAAATCATGTGTTTTATTTACAAAAGAAATTTAAATTCTTGTTTGTGGAGAAGTTTATTCAGTTTTATTGTGCAAAATCATGAATTCATTTTTGTTTATGATTTAAATTGGAAGAAAAAAATAACGTTGTTAACAATACTTTTTATTATTGAAATTAACTGACTTGAATATTTAGCAATCAGTTGCAGTCTTGTATTCATGTTGATATGATTATAACATATGTAAAAATTATATAATGAGTATAAAATTTTAAAAATCTGTGTAACTATTATATTAAGTAAGTGTTTATAGGCAATGTTTTTATGATATACTGGGTGCGTAACTTTTTTATTTAATTAAAATTATATTTTATTTAAGATATTATTTATGTTTGATTGTTTTCTTTAAAAGTTTTGAATTTTTGAAACTTAGAAACAATGTTATTTTGTTCGTAAGATAAATAGATACAAAAATTACTAACATATATATTTTTATATCTAAATTTATAAGTGAAGAACTGATTTAGATATCAGATATACTGATTATTTATATTATGCTGTTATCGTTGTCACATTAATGTATAATGCTTGTAATAAACACTTCTGTGGAAATAATTGTAAGACACAATTTTAACTTTTATCATAGTTTTATACTTATAAAATGAAATACTATATCTTTAAATATATAATCAAAGATTCTTTGTGTTATTTCTGTAAATAATATTAATATTACTAAATAATAATGCGCAAACTGTTGAATCTAATGATTATTGAAAAATATTTTTCAAATCTTTCAAAATCTAATTTCAATAATGTCTGCGTACAACAGTGGCCAGCATAATCTATCATAATGCGAATGGTTTTCCTAATTCATGTTTGGCTATAGAAAACCTGTAATGCTACTATTGATTTATGATTTCTATGAATTAATGTATTTTCAGATTATATTAAAATAAAAAAAAAGAAAACGGTTACAAAGATGAGAAATTATTTAAGTTATATCAAATTCTTTAAAAATTGATTCAATTACATCTTTAAAATCATATTATATGCTTTTTTTATCTTTATTTTAATCTGTCACTTGGGCTGTAACAATAGCAATGAAAAATGACTAAATGTTGTATATTGGTGAGTTTATTATTTATAATTTACTAAACATTTTGTTTAACTTCCCATATGGAAATAATTTATGTGAAAAACTGTAAATAATAGTAAATAATTGTAAATAACTGTTAAAAAATGTAGGAATTGAGACATAAATAATAGTTATTTACAGTTATTTACTATTATTTATTATTAATTACTATTATTTACAGTTATTTACAGTTATTAACTGTTATTAACTGTTATTTACAGTTATTTACAATTATTTACAATTATTTACAGTTTTTTATAATTATTTACAATTATTCATAATTATTTACAGTTATTCATAATTATTTACAGTTATTTACATTTTCAAAAATTTTTGAATTAGTGGATAATTTAATGTTATTAATAATTATTTACAATTATTTATAGTTATTTACAGTTATTTACAGTTTTTTACAGTTATTTACAGTTATTTATAATTATTTACAACTCTTTACAATTTTCCATAGTTTTTTACAGTTATTTACAGTTATTCACATTTTTAAAAATTTTCGCCTATATATAAAATTATTGAATAAATTAGTGATAATTTTCGAAAATGTAAATAACTGCAAATAATTGTAAAAAACTATGAATAATCGTAAATAACTGTAAATAATTGTGAAAAAAGTGAATAAATGTAAATAACTGTAAATAAATATAAATAACTGCAAATAAGTGTAAATAACAGTTAATAAGTGTAAATAACAGTTAATAACTGTAAATAAGTGTAAATAACAGTAAATAATTGTAAATAATTGTAAATAACTGTTATTTATGTCTCAATTCCCACATTTTTTAACACTTTTCTACAGTTATTTACAGTTATTTACATTTATTTACATTTATTTACAGTTATTAACAGTTATTTACAATTATATCCAAAAATTTTTTCCATATGGGTTATAGTTCAATCTTTTTACACTCAAATTCTTGTACAAAGGGATACTGATAAAAGATCACAAAATACATCTGGATGATTGTAAATTCATAGTTATGAAAATATTAGTAACTATAAATAATTCGTTAAAAAAAGTGTACACAAAAGCAATCAACGTGATCAATTTATCTACTTTAAAATTTATTTTAACTTTTAATTGTAAAAAGTATTATTTAAAACAAACTAGTATTATATGTGCCATTATCAATAAGATAAATATTTCTAACATACTTTATATGTATTAATGTAAAAAATTAACTTAAAGTACAGTTAAGAAACCCTGGTAGAAAATGAAACGCTTTTTCTACCATTTTATGGCCATTTCTTTAAAGTGAAGAGCAGAAAATGGGAATGTTTTATGGCCATTATTTGAACTAATATGAAACGTTTTTTTCAACCTTCATAGTGCTAAAAAATGCTAATAAAATGTTGAGTCTGATCCACTATTATTTGAATATAGATAGTTAACAGTAGAGTCTATCAAATTGTGCTCTAATTGATTACTATTAAGAATCATTTAAGGTTTTTTCTTGAAAGTTATCATTAATCATTAATAGAATCACTTTTGTTAATATATTCGCGCGTATATTTTGAGTTGTGATCGGATTGTTAGAGGTTATTTTTAAACGATTAATAAAATTTTCCATTTATTATTTTAAAAAACGATATTTTTATACTCGTTTCGAACTGCGTTTCATATTTTTATTTTAATAAAATTTAATATTATTTTTATTTTTATAAATTCCAATAAAAATAAACATTGACGAAGGAATGTGAATAAATACTAATCTATATTTTCTCGCCACGTGGCAAAAGTGAGGTTATGATTTTACCTATGATCTGAAAAATTAAGGACTCATTACTAAAAAGTTATATAACTAGTCAAAAAAAGTTGTCCACAGTTTACCTAATTTTTAGATAACTGTTACTGATTTTTTCTCTCCGTTTACTTAAAATGCGTATTTTTTTGGCTAAATACAAAAATTTTTAACAACATTTTTATATTAGCATTTTTTGCCTATAAGATGCTAACCAATATACCAAAAAATTTGAGCTCTGCAGATTCAGCAAAAAATTGCCATTTATTCGCCAATATTGACATGACAAAATATTACTATTGAAAATGGTCATAAATTGTTGTTCACACCATTTTTAATGTTCAAATTTCTACCAGGGAATGATCTATTTTTTATGTGTATTGAAAAAAAAACGCTACAAAATTTCTTTTTTACGCAAAAATTTTTATTGTTTTAATTAAATTTATGTTAACAGCAGGCCGGAGTAGAACCTGATACCGACCGAGTAACAATTGAGTTGTTTGTTATTTACTCAAGTATTAATCGGTGTATCTGCAAATTGAAGGTTAAGCGCAATAGATATTATTATTACAAATATTTATGCACAAGAAAAAAAAAATCTGTCGCTTTGTTTTTGAGAAAAGTAAGGAACGCCGAAGTAAAAGATTATGTTTATAATATTTTCGCGTTCCTTACTTTTCTCAAGAACAAAGCGACAGATTTTTTTTTTCTTGTGCATAAATATTTGTAATAATAATATCTATTGCGCTTAACCTTCAATTTGCAGATACACTGATTAATACTTGAGTAAATAACAAAAATGCCAATTAGACAAGGACAGCGAATCCGGCCTGCTCTTAATACATAAACAAACAAAATATAAAATTTTATTATAACAAAGATACATATTTGCCTGTAAATAAAATTTAAATTTTTTCAGGGATTGGCGAAGATGTTAAAATTTTGCTTGTATCAATATGCATTGTATTAGAATCATTTAATGAATCATTTAAAAATTAATTCAATCACAACTTTAAAATCATATTATATGCTCTTTTGATCTTTGTATGTGAGGATTCCAAAAAACTTTTACAAAAATGTAATTTTATTAAAAATCTTTATTTCATTTTTTTTACACAAAAAAAGTAGAAAACATTTTGGTGTCTAATTAAAATGGTAAAAAACGACTAACAGTTTTTTTTACATAGAATAAAAGAGCTGGTCTAAAATTTTTTATACTATTTTTTGAATATATAAATATGGAAGTTTGAAGACTATCCCTTTCTTCCCAGTCTCTATTATTAAGTTTGATGAAACTATAATAATGTAATAAAGTATTTGGATCAATTACGGATCCACAAAAGCTAAACGCCACTATCCCGACTAAAATATACTCTTCTTTGCATAAGTTCAATATAATAGGAATATTGTTCAAACTTGCTTTAAGTGTTGGATTCATAAGATAATTAGTCTCTAAATCAATACATAACTAATAATTAATTTTGAACTTCATTTTTTCTACTGCTTTGCATTTAAAACATATTTTTTCTGTCCTCGAAAAGTATGATTGCAGATAATTTTCTAATTGACTTACAGTAGTATCATCTTCAATATAATTTGTATCGATTGTTTGAATAATATAATTCTTTTTACTGATGTTACCGCAAAAAAGAACTGTTATATTATCTTTACAATTTATTTCTAAATATTGTGGCTTACATATTTATGTATAGAGAGCCGGTTTAGATTTATAATAGTTCAAGCGGTCCATGTAATACGTTTTTCTTGAACTAGTATTTATATATTTCATTAGAATATTAAAAATATCATTGTCCGCATTAAATACTAAGTTTCTGAATGCATTCCGAAAACAATATGCTGCAACAAAAATTTCAAATATACTGTCCATTGGGCATGTGTTTATTAATTTAATTTTTTGATTTGTATAGGATCGAAAATAAGTCCGTTTTGTATTAAATTTCTCCATTCTGCTAAAATAGCAGTTTGAAAAATTTCGCTAGATTCTTCAGAGTCATTAAGATCATCAACATATTTTCTTTCTGAGAAGCTTTGGTTGATGTCTTCTTCTTTAACTACAGATTGGTTATCTACATTTACACAGTTTGAATCAATTGCGGTACATTCTTGAGAACAATCTTCAATCATTTCTTTTTCTATTTTATTGTCTACTATTGTCAATTCTTCTTCAACAACGTTTTCCGTGATTCCATACTTGGCATAAATCAAAAGAGCAATATTTATTTTTTTACTCTTTTTTATTTTTTCTGCTTTGCCCGATTGATTAACATTATCATATTTGAACCATCCTCCTGTTAAATTCCTACTGTAAGCAATATAGTGTCGTACATTATTTATTTTGTCTATGGGCAATTCATATTCTATGACTCCAACTAAAAGAAACTGATGATTTTGAATTGACAACTGAGATGTTAGTTCTTTCAATTCAATTGAATTATCAGAAACCATTTCAACATCTATACATAAAATATTTTTAATTTCAAATTGAAGAACAATAATATTATTTTCTTTGCAAATATTACAAGTATTATTTTTTTTTTCTAAAACTTTTATTATGGAACTTAATAATTCTTCACACTTAAGAGCAGGTCGAATATATCTGTCCTTTTCTAATCAAAGAATTGAGTTTTTTGCAATAACTAATAACTTCAGAAAAAAATAAAGAGGTAGCCCCATCTCGTATTACAAAAAGCAATATTTTCTTTGATGAGAAATAATTGATTTCATTGCTTCGTTTTCAAAAAAACCTTGAAAAACTTGAAACGTAGAGGTTAGATTAGATTAGATATTGTTTATTTTGTATTATAATTACAAAAAAGCGTGAAAATTACAAATAAAGTTGAAAAAATACATAAAAATACTTTAAATAGCCTTGCACATATAAAATCAAAATAGTACAGTATGATATCACAGTCATAAAACATAATAGAGATAGTAATACTGTAATAGTAAGTCAATAAATTAAATAAAAGCGATATCACAGATAACACGAATAAATACACGCAAAAAGTATAAATAATATAGTTAAAAATCAGTCTCAATATCTATCAGTCAAAATAATTACATAAAATCAAGCGTGTAAAGAGCGCAGTCGAAATATCAGCAGTATACAGTAAGTTAAAATCACAGCAAGTTGAATGTACAGTAATATACAAGTCAATCTGATAAAAATATAATCATTCACTGTATGCACACACATCCTACATACATGCCAATAAATACAATCATGCCTTAAATCTATAAAGGGTACATCACATAATAAATTAACACATATGATATAGTCCGAAAATAATACTGTTTAATCGAGGTCGAGTAAAAACTTCCTCAGAGCGGCTTTAAACCTGCCGATTGATGAAAGATTTTTAATATCAGCAGGTAGGGAGTTCCAAAAATACCTTGAACTTGGTAGAGGTTATGGTAAACAATTTGGTCTTTCAAGGTTTTCTTGAAAACGAATAGATAAAATCAATTATTTCTCATCAAAGAAAATATTGCTTTTTGTAATACGAGATGGGGCTATCTCTTTATTTTTTGCTAAAGTTATGAGTTTTTGTAAAAAAATCATTTTTTTATTAGAAAAGGATGGAGATACGTGACCTCCTCTTAAGCAAACTATTAGATATCTGGATTCGCTTTAAATATTGATAGTAAATATTATTGCAATCATTACATTTCAGTTTTTTGAATATGTTTGCAAACATTATTTTATCAAAAAATTCTCCTACTGTTCCCGTATACAGAATTCTTTGATTTTTTTTTAATTCACCTATGGGATAGATTAAGTCAATTCTATTATTATAGAATTGTCTAATGTTTAATGTTTGTACATAATTTTTAAAAAGATCTAAAAATTTTTGTTCTGTAATTGAGAGATTGTAGCTGAAATTGTCGATTGCATTTTTAAAGTGTTGTATAATAAAATAAGCAAAAGTTAATATTTCTACGATACAATCAAAAAAACTTGTAGTGACAATAAATATTTTCTGCTTTTCTACTATTTTTGCTTTTAATCTGTTATAATTTTGAATAACTTTTTGTTTACTATTGGTTTTTGTTGGCTCTTGCAAAAGCAGATCAAATTCAGCGCAAGGTACTAAAAATTTTCCTCGTGGTTTTTCAATTTTTTTAGAAGCTTTTTCTATTTTTAATACTTTAGAATCAAGATCATTAACTGAACTTAAACTATCGAACGAACTAGTTGGTAAATTCACAATAGAAGTTTCACTACAAGCGGAATTAATAATTGAGTAGATATCATGATCTTCAGAATCTATGCTTAACTTAGCTTCAATGCTGTCGTTAGATAAACTGGATTCATCATTCGAGCTTTCATATTCATCACTTATTTCTAAATAAATTTCATTTCTTCCCATCCAATTTTCGTTTTCTTTTAAATATGTGTAATCTAAATTTTGTTCAACTTTTAGTTTAGTTGGAGCCACAGAAGTTTTAACAGTATCAAGCTTTTTGGTACAAAATTCCAAATTTTTTGTCAAATACACATCTATTCTTGACAAAAATTTATCAGTATCAGAACCATTATCTTTCATAAGATATTTTTGCAGTTCATCTCTATAAGTATCAAGTGTTGTTGAATAATTATTTTCCTTATACATTATGTTTGTCCAAACTACGAATTCTATGCAACATTTGATCAGAATTTTACAAAAATTTTCATTATAAAATGCATTCCTTTTGAAGTTTATACCATCTTCTTGAACAAGGATTAATTCTTTGGCTTTTATAAAAACGGTTATGAAATAATTACTAGTTTCTTCTAACTTACTATAATCTATAACAGGAACAATTTCATTTTCTAGCATCTCTTTATATTGAATTTTCATTCTTTGAAGATTTTCTTTATCATAGATTTTATCAATTTTCAATGTTTGTATTTGTAACATAAGACTGTCAAAAATTTGTTGAGTATTTTTACTTTTAAATTCACTGAAACTTAACATAAATATTTTTTTAAATATTTCTTCAAAATCGTTTAAACTACTTTAATATCCTAAGAGTGCAATACAGTAAATAAAAAAATATTTAACACTATTTAACGATATTTTAATCATGCAATCCCAGTTTAGAGCTTTCAAAATTAAACAGCTTATATTTGTTTTAATTATACATGCAGGTAGTAATTTTGTATTTTTAGTAATGTAACGAAAGCATAACAACAGATAATCTTCATAAATTAAATTTAAGTTAAAACTTGAGTTAACTGCAATAAGACACCCTGATAGCACAACTTTTTCAATTCTTGTGCAATTCTGCTGCAATTTCTCTGCCCGTCAGCAAAACTACAGCAGATCTTAACTAACATGCTTCCCATTTCAACTATATTTCTGCGCTAAGATGATTGCATCAGGCTCTAAGCATCATAATTACGTTAGAGTTATGCAAGCTTTAGTGCACTTACAAGAGGATTTCCAACTGCACTGGAACTTTCAGCAGAATTGCGACGAAATTGCATTGGAGCACGTACGTGAGACACTGAGCAGCAGAAATAGATTGATTTGTGCAATTAAGCATGCTTAATCTAAATGATTTGATCACGAGCTCGGGCGTCAGAATTGCAGCAGTTTCGTGCATCACATCTTTAGCAGATAAATTGCAACATACTTGCGTCAGACTTGCAGCAGCTTTAATGCACTCATAAGAGGATTTCCAACTGCACTGGAACTTTTAGCAGAATTGCGACGAAATTGCATTCGAGCACGTACGTCAGATACTGAGCAGCAGAATTAGATTGTCTTGTGCAATTAAGCGTGCTTAATCTAAATAATTTGATTACGAGTGCGGGCGTCAGAATAGCAGCAGCTTCATGCATGGCATCTTTAGCAGATTAATTGCAACATACTTGCCTTTCATAAGTATGCTGCAATTCTGCTGTAAGCATCCGTGCATCACACGATGTTCCTGGCTGCACTTTGTCTGCTGTAAGTATACATCAATTCTGCTGCGAAGTGTCAGCTGCACGATGCCTTTCAAAAGTATACTGCAATTCCGCTGCAAGCATCCGTGCATCATACAATGTTCCTGGCTGCGCTTTGTCTGCTGTAAGTATACATCAATTCTGCTGTGAAGTGTCTGCTGCACAATGCCATTCATAAGTATATTGCAATACTGCTGCAAGCATCCGTGCATTAAATGTTTCTCTAGACTGCACTTCGTCTGCCGTAAGTCTGCTGGACATCTGTTGCAAGTACCTGATGCAATGATCTGACTGCATAACTCTAATAGATTTGGGAAACATGTTATATAAGATCTGCGTACTGATACTTGCGTCAGATTGTGCTACCAGGGGCAATTATGATAATAATCAATTATTAATTGTTTAGGTACACGAGCACCGTCTCTTAATATTTCGTTAAAAAACGTGTTAACGTAACGACTTTCGGAACCATCTGGTGCTGTAAATTTTTGGCGGAAACATCCATTGAAGGAAAAAAATAATTCAGAATCTGTTGGTAAATGGGTAGAAAAATCTATTGCTTCGATTGTCCAGTTAAAAGTACTAATAGGAAAAGAAGTAATTTCTTTAATACCCGGTTTATATAAAACATTGTTTTGTAAATAAAGCAACTGTTCTTCTTCGTTTGAACTTTTTTTTTCCTTAACTGTTTGCTCTAATGATTCACTTTTACCACTATGTTTATTTTTCTTTAATTCAACTAAGATATTGTTTCTGTTTTGGACTACGTAAATCTGTAGATTTCTTGGATTTATAGAACTGTCCCCAAATTTACGATTAATATTTGCACAAATTATTTGCCATACTGCATCAGTTTTTTTTTTAACTTTACCATTGTTATCAAAAATCTCGTAATTTTACAATTCATTTAAGCGATATAAATGTGAAACTAAAGGTTTTCGTCCTCTTTTCCCCATTTCTATCAGATGACAAAATTTATTTCAAACACGTCGCTTAATAAAATACTTGAAACAATACGTGATGTTGGCAAGGACCTTTGATTATTGAAAAACAACTTGCACGCGTATTTTCGTGTTTGACCACAAACAAAAAAACAAATGAGTAACGCTCGGTCTGTTGCTATATTGTTTTAAAAAAAACTACGATATAGTTTGTTTCATGCTGAATCTTGGTAGCATCATATAACTGATCACTCAGCGAAGAAGTCTTTAATACTTGAAATTTTTTTTAAATCATAAAATCAGAATATTCTAATCATAGATCGCCAAAATGCCAAGGGAACCAGAGGTACCATCGGAATTTTTATTAAACAAGTTGAAAAATTATTCACTCTTTCTTAAAAATGGTGTTTTGAAAGGAGAAAAAGATCCGGTATGGATACAAATAAGAAGTGATTTAAAATTAAAAATGAGTGCAAAATCTTTATTCTTATATGTGTATAATGACAGAAATAAATGTAAAATGCATTTACAAAATTATTTTAAAGTGAAACAAATAGTTAAAAAAAAAAAGAAATTCTGATGTAGATTTTACTTCTGAAGAAATTCAAAATCCATATAGTTTTCCAAATTTGAATTTTGAAATTGAGATAGAAAAAAATAAAATAATTAATATCAATACAGGAAAAAAACAACAAGGTTGGACTGATGAACTATTTGAAAAGATATGGCGAAATCAATCGCTTCCATGCGCTTTTAGTTTTAAAAGTTGATATATTGCTAACGATATATTCAAATTTCATGGAGTTTGTAAAGAATGCAATACTAGCATTTTTGGCTGTAGTACTAATTGTTCTGATCAAGAAAACATAAAAATAAAAATTAAATCATTTGATACCAGAAAATTTGAACATTCTCGAAAGAGAAAATTAAAAGGTAAAAAACGTGAAAATGTTAAAAAAATGTTGTTATCAACTTCAGCTACAGAATGTAAAGAAACAGAAATGGGTAAAATAAAAACAAACTTTGAACCACCTCATTTAAGCAACACACTGACATTAAGAAAAGCACGACAAGAAGCTTTTGATAAAGATTGCGGCTATGAAAATTTTAAAAATCTCTCTATGACCAACAAGAACTTTATAGAATTGTGTAGTATAAGAAAACCGGCACTTTCACCTTTTCATGTATTTTATTGGAGTGACGAATAAATTAAACTCTGGAATTTATTAAATGAAGACATGTTTCCCTTGTCATTAGATAGTACAGGAAGTTTAACAAAAAAATATTCAATATATGGTATCAAAAGTAAAACCTTATTTTATTATGTGATAGTTATTGGTTTTGCCTATAAAATTATCCCGTTATTTCAATTTTTATCATCAATTCATCATGCGCCTTTAATACGAGAGGCATTGGATAAATGGCTTGAGAATGGTGCTACCATTCCAAAAGAAATTGTCACAGATGGATCATTTACTTTACAAAATGCAATCGCATTATCATTTAATAAAATGACATACAAAATGTATAATTGACATTGTTACAAAATATTAATATTTAAAGAGAACGTTCTTCCTAATTGTTTTTACAGAAGTGACATAGCTCATTTATTGCATACTATTGGGAACTGGAAATGTTTTAAAACATGTGATTTAAACATTCGAAATTTTCACTTAAGATGTGTAGGATATTTAACACAAAGTACTACGATTGAACAATTTAAAGATATTGTTATTTGCATGATTGTAATTTCAAATAGTAAAATAGCTGAAAATGGCTCTGAATGTGATAAGAAAATGTCATTTATGACTCATTTATTAAAAACGTACGATTATGTAAAAGATGATTTTGACTCACATACTCCTTTTGCAAAGAAATTGGATGAAATTATTTTACCTGAAGAAGATAAAGACATAAATGATTTAACTGATTTTATAGATTCACTTTTTACAGAAGCTATTTCATTATGTTCAGAAGAATCAAAAATATCTGAAGAAGCCAATTTCTATTATTGCCCAGAATTTCAAAAAAAACTTTTTAGATATATGTTACAGTTTTCCCTCATGGACAAATGCGATGAAAATTCATTTTTCATCACCTAATAACGTTGGCACATTTGCAAGATCTGAAACATTTTTTCATATAAAAAAAAGGCAAATTCCTCATCCTCTGACAGTACTTAAGAGGCGGTCGGAACCAAATTGGTGACTTGCGGTATGTATCAAGTCAGCATTTTTCGCTTTACGATAATATTTTGTATATTTTTATGGCTTAAACTATTTCAAATTATTCTTTATATACATGACTAGAGGAAATGACTATATTTTCACCATATTAATAAATGAATAAATTATTATAAGCATTTATTACAAGCACCGAACTAAGTTACCGGTTTGGTTCCGACCGCCTCTTAAGTTTATTTTGGAAGAAGTTAAAAAAGCTAAAGATTTAGTCAATATAGGATTTATAAATATTTCACATAATAAAAATAAAACCAGAAAAGTGTCAAAAGCAGCTGACAGATGTATTTTTAATCTTATGGATTTGAAAAAATTAGATGATTCATTAAGGGGTGTCCTCATACCGGCACAGAGATCTATCTTATCTACATTTGAATTATACATTTTAATAAAAATTTAACTATTTTTGACTAAAATTCATAGAAGAGGCACATTCTTAACATTCTAAAGAATTTATTGCAACGTTAAAAGACAGAATAACAGTAAAAATGAAAACAAAAACTATATGTTACGATTATTCATAACTACATTAAAAAGTTAATCGTAAGCAGTTTTCGCCTTGATTTTTACCCTTATATTGTCTTTTAAGAGGAGGCCGTATCATTCTGTCCTTGTCTAATCTAAATTTTCGTTATTATAAATAAATAAAATATTTTCATAGAAAAGTAAGACAACCGCCCAATAGAGCAAAATACAAGCAAACGATTCTTTTCTATGAAAAAATATGAAATTTTTATTATTTTTCGAATGAAGTCTGAAACGGAAAAACAATCGAACTTGATTGAGTTGATTGAACTGTTTTTTCGTTTCAGACTTCATTAAAAAAATAATCAAAATTTCATATTTTTTCATAGAAAAGAATTGTTTGCTTGTCTTTTGTTCTATTGGGCGGTTGTCTTACTTTTCTATAAAAATATTTTATTTATTTATAATAACGAAAATTTAGATTAGACAAGGACAGAATGATACGGCCGCCTCTTAACGTTGCAATAAACTCTTTGGCATGTTAAGAATGTGCCTCTCCTACGAATTTCAGTCATAAATAGTTAAATTTTTATAAAAATTCATAATTTAAATGTAGATAAGGTATAACTCGATGTCGGTATGAGGATTCCCCTTAAACGATTTATTAAATGATTCTAATACAATGCATATTGATACAAGCAAAATTTTAGCATCTTCGCCTTCGTTAAAATAAATTTTAAAGTAGATAAATTGATCACGTTGATTGCTTTTGTGTACACTTTTTTTAACAAATTATTTATAGTTACTAATATTTTCATAACTATGAATTTACAATCATCCAGATGTATTTTGTGATCTTTTATCAGTATCCCTTTGTACAAGAATTTGAGTGTAAAAAGATTGAACTATAAGTTAAACAAAATGTTTAGTAAATTATAAATAATAAACTCACCAATATACAACATTTAGTCGTTTTTCATTGCTATTGTTACAGCCCAAGTGACAGATTAAAATAAAGATAAAAAAAGCATATAATATGATTTTAAAGATGTAATTGAATCAATTTTTAAAGAATTTGATATAACTTAAATAATTTCTCATCTTTGTAACCGTTTTCTTTTTTTTTATTTTAATATAATCTGAAAATACATTAATTCATAGAAATCATAAATCAATAGTAGCATTACAGGTTTTCTATAGCCAAACATGAATTAGGAAAACCATTCGCATTATGATAGATTATGCTGGCCACTGTTGTACGCAGATATTATTAAAATTAGATTTTGAAAGATTTGAAAAATATTTTTAAATAATCATTAGATTCAACAGTTTGCGCATTATTATTTAGTAATATTAATATTATTTACAGAAATAACACAAAGAATCTTTGATTATATATTTAAAGATATAGTATTTCATTTTATAAGTATAAAACTATGATAAAAGTTAAAATTGTGTCTTACAATTATTTCCACAGAAGTGTTTATTACAAGCTTTATACATTAATGTGACAACGATAACAGCATGATATAAATAATCAGTATATTTGATATCTAAATCAGTTCTTCACTTATAAATTTAGATATAAAAATATATATGTTAGTAATTTTTGTATCTATTTATCTTACGAACAAAATAACATTGTTTCTAAGTTTCAAAAATTCAAAACTTTTAAAGAAAACAATCAAACATAAATAATATCTTAAATAAAATATAATTTTAATTAAATAAAAAAGTTACGCACCCAGTATATCATAAAAACATTGCCTATAAACACTTATTTAATATAATAGTTACACAGATTTTTAAAATTTTATACTCATTATATAATTTTTACATATGTTATAATCATATCAACATGAATACAAGACTGCAACTGATTGCTAAATATTCAAGTCAGTTAATTTCAATATTAAAAAGTATTGTTAACAACGTTATTTTTTTCTTCCAATTTAAATCATAAACAAAAATGAATTCATGATTTTGCACAATAAAACTGAATAAACTTCTCCACAAACAAGAATTTAAATTTCTTTTGTAAATAAAACACATGATTTAATATATTTTAATCTTGTATTTTGTTTGTATATGCTAGTGAAACTTCTGCCACAGATGATACAATAAATTCAAGTACTCAAGAAAGCTCTGGCATATCTAAATAAATTGTACACAATGCTAAAAGGTTAACCAGATAATTAACACACACAACTGTCTCATTTAAAACAAATAATTTATAATGTAAAACTGAATCAATTTTATTTCATTTAATTTATAATAATGGATACGAAATTTTACTTACCAACTATTCTACATTATGCACCTAACATGATATGACGATGACTTGTAATAGTAGATGATACATTCATTCATATATGATTTTCATGACCGCTCAATATTAACCAGTTACTACTTCTCAGATAATAATTGGAATTCATGACTAATTGATATTACAGCCAAATCATTATGAATTTCTGATTGTAATAAAATGTATAATGGCTAAAAACAAATTAATGGTAGTTATACTTATTCTCAAGACATTAATTTATGATCATATATTATATAACAATTCTTGAGTCAAATCTGCTAATATTCTTCTTAAGAATCCAATTACCATTCAGGAAAGAAGTAAAAAATTTTTTTTAGTTAAAAATAATTTCTATCACACCGTACAGAAACCAGTAATACATGTCAAAAGTTCAGGATCTATTAACATACACTCCTTCAAATAACTATCTTGGAGGTCTTGATAAACACTTAATACATCATTAACATTGCTGACCTAAATAAAGTTATGATTTTATATATAAGTATTATAAATAAATGAGTGTTATTTTTTAATTATAATATTTAAAAATTTTCAAAACTTACCTTGCTCATTTTATTTAGAAACGTTAACCGATTTGGTTCTATAACTTCATTTGTCATGTAATATTCAAGATGTTGTATGTAATCAAGCCTACGCTGACTTAGCAAATATGCTTGTCTGTTTGCAATAGCTGCTTCATGGGTAAATGTTTTAGCAATTTTATTGCTGATCCATACTCTAATAAATATAAATATATAAATTTATTAAATTAATAAAAATAAAATGTTTTAATATCATCGATTGAGGGTCTGGAAACAAAAAGGGCTTATAGCTAATTTAAATAGCATTACTTATAAATCCTTTTTGTTTCCGGACTCTGAATTAACTAGCTCGCCACAGTGGCCCAAAGGGCCGCTGTGGCTCACACCTCGGTCCTTTCAGAGCTTAGCTTCGCTCAGCTCTGGAATGCTCTCGGGCCTTGCATCGCTCCGCGATGCAAGGCATGCAAAAATCTTCGCTCCTTGCATTTAAGGCACAACCGAAAACGCTCGCGCTTCGCGCTCGCTATTTAATTTTTAAAAAATATTAAAACAAATCATTTACAAACGCAAAAGCCTTAAAAGTTAATCTTATTTCTTTTTTTTATTGTATTTTTACCGCATCTTTTAACAGGAGGTTTGAATTTATTGTATTTATTTGAAAAAACAAATTTATAATTATTTAAATTTTTCTTGTGAATTAAGTTGATTGATTTCGAAAAAATTTACGTTATGTGAAAAAGACATATTTTCATTTATGTATACTTTTTGAAGTTTTGGATAGGATAATCTATCAAAAGTTATAAGAAAAAAAATTGTTAAGTAGCTTAAAAGAAAAGTTTTGTACTAAGTTTTTATTTTATCTGAATCATTCCGGCGGAGGATGATTTAAAACAATAATACAACTAAATATTGGCAGTTTAAAAAAAAATCGTTCGAGCGGTTTTAAAACAGTTATCCCTTTAGAGGTTGAAAAAATGATTTTTTGGTGATAACTTGAAAAAAAGGAATTTTGAAAAAAAGTATATGAAATAAAATTTATAGAAAAAAATAAGATGCACCTTTTTTTAATATTATATATATTTCTTTAAAAATAATATTTATCAAATTATCATTAAAAAGCCTTTAATTTCAACATTTTTCATGAGCAATTTGAAAAATATTAATTTTAGAGAAAAATGTATCATAAAAAAAGATTTATTTTTTTATATTCTATAACTTTTATTCCATATACTTTTTGAAAAAAAATTGTATTCTTCAAGTTATTACTAAAAATCCATTTTTTTGACCATTTAAAAGGCGCCTATTTAAAAACGCTTCCAATGATTTTTTTCAAAATAGGAACGTTTACTTGTGTTATTATTTGAAACAATTCTCCGTTTGAATTATTTAGATCGGATAAAAACTCGTCGAGAAAATTCATAAACTTGATTTCTCACACACATAGATCGATACATACATTTTAAGGAAGCCTCGTAATAGTCTTATTTTGCTTTAAAAATGAGTTTTTTATAATAAAAGAAATGTCTAAATAACATTTGATAACATACAGTTACTTTAGGATTAATAACCGAAGATAATGGACATTTAACATCATAACTAAAGACAAATATTTCCAAACCAGTTAAAATTTTATCTGCTTATGAAGAGTAGTTTTGCCAATTTAATTTTCCACGAATATGCTAAACTTCTGATTGTATTACGAACAGCTGTGATAAACATAAAATGTTTTTTTATCTAATTAGGCACTAAATAGGATAAGAATTCAAATAACAAACCATATGATCCCTATGTAAACATTTTAAAGCTCCTCTTCAAGCGTGATTGACTTGTCCATCGTCTGAAAGTACCTTTTCTTTAACAAATCTGTCATTTTAAATGATATTGTTGCAAAACAAACTTATTGATATTTATAAGCAATGATTTGGCAATTTAAAAGAAATAATCAACATTTAACATTTCAAATACCAAGATCAGATGATATTTTAAATGTTATAGGACTATAAGAGTTTTTCAATGGGTTAAATATGATATGATTTCCATTAATTTCTTTTAATCACTGAAAAATATCTCACAGGAGGACAGATTCTTGAAAAATAATTTTCTTGTTCTTTGTCAACTGATATATATATATTTAAGTGATTGCGAATGGTCCCTTTTATTTAAATATTTCAAAAATAAATTTAATTTTAATTATAACCTTGTTCACACTAAAATCATTCTTGATTCTTTTAAATCCTAGCATTTGTTTACATTCGATTCGATGTGCGAATTTACAGGTTAATTCGCATGTAAGTATTACTTTTCTATCTAGTTTTTTTTGTCATATAGTAACTTTTTTCTTTTATTTTTATTTATAGACGTAACTTGAGTATTGAGTATAACTTAAAGTATCATTTGTTGTTTTTTCTTATTACGAGAGAGACAAAGACAGATAATTATCAGTTTATGAAAAATATTTTATTTAACACTTTTTTCGCTGATTTTGAAAACATTTGAATTTCCCTCTTGTTGTTGATCGTTCCAGCGGTCCGCGCATGCGCAAACAACGCAAATAAGCGATGAGCGGTCTGAACAATATTAATATAATATAATTAATTTTTTAATTTATAAATTATTATAAAAATCGATATAATATTAATATTAATGTAATCTGCAAAAAAATTGCAAACCTTTTGTGATGGTTTCATAAGGATTCATTGAGAATTCAATGAAATATATTCTATTTACTAAGTCTCTCGCTGCGGATAAATAAATAATTTTTTTTCTTAAAAATAAAATAATCCGCAATTTTTAAAAATGTGATTGCAAAATCTGTTAATAATTCCGCAATTTTGAGTATTTTTTTCATAATGATATTTTATTTATTATCGCCAAGTTCACAGATCTCTTTCAAGAGCCTCGAACAGTCTGTTATGATAGTATTCACTTCTTGCACGCTTAATCTGCTCGTCCAACGCCTTACGTAAAATTAAAAATTCTGAAAAGTACTTATTGTTGTTTGTCCGTATGTATCGCCTATATGTGGCATCCCTCCTGCGCTGCATCTGTGACAACTCTCCATCCATCCATGGTAGCTTCTTTTTCGTACATTTAAATAATTTCACTGGTGCTAAATTTTCAATAGTAGCAGTGAGATTATCACAAATGCAGTCAAGTGCAGACTCCGGATCCACTATATTAGTTGTCAATTTGGACCAATCATAGCCAGCCAATTTCTCTAATGATAATTTTCCACTAATATTCTTATAATTTCGATACTTTATCGGTTCTTGCACTAAACTGTTAACATTGTAGGCTATAGAAACTTCAATTAAATTGTGCCGACTATAAAAGTTCGCAGGTACGTTACGTGCGTCAAGTATAGTGTCATTGCCATCCACAAAAATCAGGTCTATCCATGTGCAAAACGATGGAGTTATATGCTTGGCACCATGCTGGACCAACTGAAGCGAAAGCTCAGCGGACAGTTTACTAAGAAACTTCACATCACTGCTTTCTTGCAGGAGATCGGCATCCAGATCTCCCATTATAATCTTAAATGAAAAATCGGGATTCAAACTCACTAACGTATCAATTAGATCAGAATCTTTTGTAAGGGAAATGACAGGAGGACGGTAAATGACGGAAACCAACACAGATTCAGAGTTGCCTGCTTTAACAGAACAAAAAATATATTCAGGCACTTCAGGCTTACCACTGGCAGTTATAGTTGTGGTATTCGAAAAAGCTAATACCTTACATTTCAAACTATCTTCAACGTAAAGGGCAACCCCGCCTCCATGAAGGTTTCTATCCTATCTAAAAATTTTATACCCCTTAATCTGAATGACGTTGTCCGAGACAGTCGGACCCAGCCAGGTCTCAGTCACTCCAAACAGATCATAAAAATGGCCGTCACATAGAAGCTCACGCACCTGTCCAATGTGAGCCCTTAAAGAAGTCCCATTCAAAAAGCCCGCTTGCAGTGCACCCTTTCTCCCTTTTCGACTCACCGAGGAGATCTGGCTTAGTCATTGGGGAGAGAGTTCATTATTGTTAACTTACTTCTAATAACAGGACATTTATCGTTGGGAGTTATCTTAACATTGTCAACCTTATTTAAACATCCACTAATCACACAAGATTTGTCAACAATAAAATTTTCGTTTAAAATAACATTATTTGAACTACTTAAAATTTCATCTATATCATCTTTGGTAGCAAATGTGTATGCTCTCTCCCCTCTTGCCAGTCATGCCAGAAATCTGCCACTTCTATGCAAAATAAATTTAATACCTTTAACTTCAGCATAATTCTTCAGATCTTTTAAATTTTTGCATGTATCTTTTTGAAGGTATTCATTAATAAAAACCTTATAATGAATTTTTATGGCAGACAAACTGGCAAAACGAAAAAGATCAATGTCTGCCGTTGAGAAACAAGTAATTTTTCTTTTTTCATTTCATATTTTTCGAATTAGACTGGCCTCGGAGAGTCTGACTAGCAGCAAGAGAGGACCCCTCTCACCGTCTGTGATCACGCCGCTTCTAGATTCAGACGATGTTAAACATACAACCGAAAAAATGTGTGACTGCTTTAAGTCCGGAAATATGGTACCGAGGACAGCACAAACATGATCCTCCTGTCGAACATTAGCCGCTAAGCAGTCCAGTCCACTGGAGATCACCAATGAGCCACTCTCGATACCACAATTTTGCGTATTTTGATGATTATCCTTTGCTATTTCTGTGTCGATAATTTGTGTGTTGGCGTCTACTGTTTCCTTTGAATTCGTGTCAGTGTGTAAGACATTTTCGCGCTCTTCTACACGCTCCTGCGTACTAAGATCAGAGACGGCCTGCACCACGCATGACAACTCCACCCCAAATTCTGAAAAATTCTTGTCCACTCCATTACATTCAGCTTGTATAGTAGATTGAAGGCTATTAATTTTAGAATTTAAATTTAAATCAGTCTTATCATAATTCTTAATTAGAGTGGACAATTTATTTTCCAAACTACTGACTATCTCCCTCAATTTAATATTTTCATCAAGCAGCCTTGCCTGCACTACCTCAAAATTCTTTATTACTTTGTCCTGATTGTTAAGTTTATCTAAGATGCCTTGCAAGCCATCATCAATACCCATTGTGCTGCTCTCAACACTCCGGATCCGATCGAAAGCGCCTAAGACTGAGTCATGCTTACGAGACAAATTTCCTTCAATTTTAGACAAAGCGACCTGAGAAATAGAGATGTCAGCATTATTATTCAATTTTACATTGTTATTTGTTGAATTAATTGATTTATCATTTTTAATATTGGCAGCGGGGGCAACATGCATAGCGCCACCTTTACAGTGCGCAGGTTGAATTAAATTATTATTATTTAAAACGTTACTTGAGCTAGTCTTCTTATTTTTCGCCGCGCCACTAGCCTTCTGAAATGCCTTGGTTGCTGATTGCCCCTGTGTGACGATAACCGGTGGTACTTGCGTGTCAGTTCTCGATGGAGTCGATGTCCTGAGGGGCGACATATTCTCTGCCTTACCGACATCAAGTAGTTGGCTATTATTAATGCCAGCATCACGAGTATGTGAACTGCAGGGGGTGCCTCTCTCATTCTTTGTCTTTACACATTTTTTGCAGGTATAGTGGTAACCTGTGCCTACTAATTGTATGCGTGTCATACATCTAGCATGACAGCGCTGGTGACAAGTTAAGCAATTATACAACCTCTTCGTTCCACATATGTGAAATGACGGCTGCTTACATATGGCACATCGATCCATGATAGCGAACTCTTGCGGCGAATTTCATGAATTTCGTTGCTTGGCATGTTCTAAAAACCACCAAAATACCGCCTTCCCTTCAAAAACAACTAGTTTGTCACTAACCTCAAAAAAGCCTACTGGTCCAGAAAAACTCACATCAGCAAAGCAAGAACAGCATCACTGCTCACAAACTTGAAACAGACACTGTCTTGCATTAAGGCGCTTGTAAAGTACCTTGAAACAAAAACGACCGAAGGCAGCTTGCGGCAGAAAAAAGTCAAAAAAGTACAGAGCGTCTCGAAGTACGTTTGGCGCTACTTACGTGTTCCAAAATTAATGTTAATAGATTAAATTAAATAGATTGTCTATTGTATTAATTATTTTTTATATATGTATGTATATGTATATATATATATATATATATATATATATATATATATATATATATATATATATATTAGACAGGTCGTTATTCCCCGAAAATTACTGAGCATCGCTCCCAACTCTTAGATCGATGTATTTATACTGAAAATTGAAAAAGCAGCTGGAATACCTTGTTGGAATAGAGATTTAACCTTGCCGAATCGCAAAAAACCGTATTTTTTATTGTTTTTTCTTATTTTTCTTTTTTCTACATACAGCTATGACTGAAAAAATTTTTTTGAGATTCTTTTTTACACTTTTTCTATTGCCGCAAGTTAAAATGATATCTTATGGGGTGATTTTAGAGCCAAGAAAAATTTTTTTTCCGAATCGTCGCTCTTGAAATATTAAAAAATTTTACTCAAACGGGTTTATTCTCGTGTATTTTGAGGTTAAAAGTACTTTATAATTTTTTTTTATTCAAACAACCAACACAACTTTAAAGTAGGCTTGAAGATCTTCAATTTCCTTTTTCATAAAAGTTTCTAGGTGCTTCTGATACTGAGATATGGCCATTTGAATCTGATAGGAAATTCGTAGAATAAAATCTGTAAACGTCGTGAGCATGCAATTGACTATCAACTCGCTCTGATCACTAATTCAGTTTTAAAGCACATAGAAACGGTCTAAGTTAAGCAAAATGAAGGTCTTAATTTCAACAAAAAAGTAGCGCCAGGTGTCTTTCGCACAGTCAGAGTTATGAAATTAGTAAATACCCATATAGAAATAATTTTCGTAAGTATCTGTAAATATCTGTAAACATCTCTAAATAACTGTAAATAATTAATAAAAAGTATTGAGACTGAAACATTAATAAAAGTTATTTACACTTATTTATTATTATTTACAATTATTTATAGTTATTTAGTTATTTACGATTACTAAATGATTTTAAAAGTTATTTACTATTATTTACAAACACTTACAGTTACTTACTTTTAATCACTATTATTTACTATTATTTATAATTTTCAAAATTTTTAGGTAAGTAAATAGTTTATTGTTATTTATAATTATTTACGATGATTTACAGTTATTTATAGTTATTTACTTTCGTTGTCTTAGATAATTTTTCGGAGCGTGGGTGAACGGTAATGGTCCCGGTCGTATTTTTCGTATTGACTCAATGCTGAAGCATACGTGAACATTCTTGAAAATGAGCTTCTGCCAAGTCTACGAGAACGATACGCAGACGATGAGGTGCCAATTGATATAGTGGAAGATAATAGTCCTATGCATACCGCACATATAGTGCGTGATTGGTACGCAGTGCATTTCCAGCTACAGAGATTTGTCTGGCCACCACGTTCACCAGATCTCAACATCATCGAGAATTTCTGATCATATATGGTGAAAGGATGAAGACCTGGAATGGCACGAAATCGTAAGCAGCTCGTGGACTCGCATGAATTGCCTTATTTGATAATCCAGAATATTTTCATAATTGATGCGATTCTGTCCTACGAAGATTGCAGAAAGTGATAGATAATGAAGGTGAATTTATTGATTATTGATTTTTGATGACTTTGTTTTAGAAATGATTAAGAAATCTATTAAATTTTGATTTTGAATTTTTTTCAAGCTTTGTTTGCACACTGCACATGCGCAAGCAGCGCACAAAATACACTTGTTGTGATCTCATAAAAGTAGTTCATAAGATTTAAAATTATAAAAGTTTTAATGTTATTAATTAGTTCTTATAAGATATGTAAAAATTTTAAATTAAAAGTTTCGTTCAAAGTTCGTTTGCACACTGCACATGCGCAAGCAGCGCACAAAATACACCTGTTGTGATCTCATAAAAGTAGTTCATAAGATTTAAAATTATAAAAGTTTTATGTATTATTATTTAAGGTTTTGAATAAAGATAAGATATAAGAAATTTTGCTTTATTTTTTAATTTCAAAGTAATTTATAATCATTAAAACGTAGTTCCAAGTTAACATTTTTATATAATTATATATTTCAAAGAATAATTTAAAAATTTTGTTGTTATAAAGTTTTCAAAGTGTTTATAGTTATATCAAATATAAATAAAGTGCCTAAAATATATAATGTTAAAAAAATATTTTTCAATACATTTCAAGTTTGCAGTATTGGATTTCAAGTTTGCAGTATTGGTTGTATTAAAGAAATGTTAAATTTTTAAATAACAAACATTCGTCAAAAAATTTAAAGTGTAAATTTCTTCCTTGTTCAGTCAAATTTGTATCCAGTGAAAATTTATATCCTTCCAGATGCAAGATAGGATATTTAAACAAAAGCATACTGGAACAAGTCCATTCATTTACTCAGTAGTTAATTAATAAGCATTCCTGTAGAAAGAAATGAGGTGCATGCCTTGCTTCAACTGTTTGCAAGCGAAGAAGCTGCAGTTTCCTTGTTTCACAGTTCATCAACTCCTCGACTAATTTATAATTGTAAGTATGGAATTTCATACCAATAGCTTTTATAGATTCACAATAAATAAATAAAAATAATAGTTCACTAAGTAAGAAATTAATTTCAAATTTGATTGGAGACGATGGGTAAATAAAATTATGAAATTATAAAAAGCCTTGATTACGAAACAAGTATTCATAGAAAACAAATATTATGTCATCTAATACAATTATTATTCACAAATATTACAAATTTAATCAGACATTCTCAAGTGTTATAAAGCATATGACTAGTGGATCATGTCTTTTTTTTAATTAAATCATGTCTAAAAGTATGTAATAATTAAAAAATTAATATTCAAAAATAAATTGTTTTGGAATCATAAATAATGTTGAAGCTGCTAAGATTAGATAGCAGGTGCAAACTACCAATAGAGTAAAATTCCTTTATTTGCCATTAACAGAACCATGGATGCTGTATTGGTTATATCGAGGAGATGTAAATATTGGAATATTGGAATAACAAACACTGGCCAAGAAATTTAAAGTTTAAAATTCTTCCTTGTTCAGTCGAATTGATATCCAGTAAAAATTTATATCCTTCCGGATGCAAGGTAGGATATTTAAACAAAAGCATACTGGAACGAGTCCATTCATTTACTCAGTAGTTAATTATTAAGCATTCCTGTAGAAAGAAATGAGGTGCATGTCTTGCTTCAACTGTTTGCATGCGAAGAAGCTGCAGTTTTCTTGTTTCACAGTTTATCAACTCCTCGACTAATTTATAATTGTAAGTATGGAATTCCATACCAATAGCTTTTATGGATTCACAATAAATAAATAAAAATAAAAATTCAATAAGTAAGAAATTAATTACAAATTTGATTGGAGACGATGGGTTAATAAAATTATGGAATCATAAAAAGCTTTGATTACGTAAACAAGTATTTATAGAAAACACACATTACGTCATGTTAATTGTATGTAATCTAATATAATTATTATTTGAAAATATTACAAATTTAATCAAACATTCTCAAGTGTTATGAAGCATAAGACTTGTGGATCATATCTTTTTTTTAATTAAATCATGTCTAAAAGTATAATATTTGTAATAATTGAAAAATTAATAAAAATATAATTAAATATAAATTGTTTTGGAATCATAACTAATGTTGAAGCTGCTAAGATTAGATAGCAGGTGCAAGCTACCAACAGAGTAAAATAGAGTAAAATTTCTTTATTTGCCATCAACAGAACCATGGATGCTGTATCGGTTATATCGAGGAGATGTAAATATTGGAATATTGGAATAACAAACACTCACCAAGAAATTTAAAGTTTAAAATTCTTCCTTGTTCAGTCAAATTTGTATCCAGTAAAAATTTATATCCTTCCAGATGCAAGATAGGATATTTAAACAGAAGCATACTGGAACAAGTCCATTCATTTACTCAGTAGTTAATTATTAAGCATTCCTGTAGAAAGAAATGAGATGCATGTCTTGCTTTAACTGTTTGCAAGTGAAGAAGTTACAGTTTCCTTGTTTCTCAGTTTATCAACTCCTCGATAAGTTACAGATACTGAAGTTGATCTGGGGTTTGATGCTGCTGTTAAAATAGCTATTAATGGAGCCCGTATACATAACTCTGATTCATAATTGATTGATTACAACAATAATTTTATGAATCATTAATTTATGTAAAATTTTATTAAAAATAATTGGATAAAATTATATAAATGTTGGAAGCAATGGTTCTGTCAACTATTATATTTAGAAGGCACTCATTATGTCATACTAACTTTATTAAAATTAGTATAATAATTCATAATAGAAAAATTAAAAGTTTATTTAAGCATGAAATTTTTAGATCATGTTTCTTTCAGATATATGCCTATTTATATATTCAATAAATAAAAAGTTGTATTAAAACATAGTTTATGTATTACAATTATAAATTTAAATTGTATTGAAATTAATGTAGTTAATTATTTAAAAAAAAATCATAAATGTTCTCAAAAGTTTGAATGATAAAAAATTATAAAAGTTTGATGTTATATTATTTGAAGTTCTAAATAAAGAACAAATTTTGCTTTATTTTTTAATTTTTTAATTATTTATAATTATTAAAATTTATTTTCAATTCATTTTTTTTATACAATTATATATTTCACAGCATAATTCAAATTAAAATTTAGTTTTAATTCATATTTTTTATATAATTATAAATTTGACAGGATAATTAAAAAGAAGTTGCAAAGATTGATGATTCGAAACTCGATGTATAATTCATAGTTCGCTTACGCCATAGAATAAATATGCGACGTTGTCATTTTAGGTACACCTTCGGAAAAAATCATGTAACGGTAAGCGTACATGCGTTCCGCAAAATTGTCCAAGACAACAAAAGTAAATAACTATAAATAACTGTAAATCATCGTAAATAATTATAAATAACAATAAACTATTTACTTACCTAAAAATTTTGAAAATTGTAAATAATAGTAAATAATAGTAATTAAGACTAAGTAACTGTAAGTGTTTGTAAATAATAGTAAATAACTTTTAAAATCATTTAGTAATCGTAAATAACTAAATAACTATAAATAATTGTAAATAATAATAAATAAGTGTAAATAACTTTTATTAATGTTTCAGTCTCAATACTTTTTATTAATTATTTACAGTTATTTAGAGATGTTTACAGATATTTACAGATACTTACGAAAATTATTTCTATATGGGTATTTACTAATTTCATAACTCTGACTGTGCGAAAGACACCTGGCGCTACTTTTTTGTTGAAATTAAGACCTTCATTTTGCTTAACTTAGACCGTTCCTATGTGCTTTAAAACTGAATTAGTGATCAGAGCGAGTTGATAGTCAATTGCATGCTCACGACGTTTACAGATTTTATTCTACGAATTTCCTATCAGATTCAAATGGCCATATCTCAGTATCAGAAGCACCTAGAAACTTTTATGAAAAAGGAAATTGAAGATCTTCAAGCCTACTTTAAAGTTGTGTTGGTTGTTTGAATAAAAAAAAATTATAAAGTACTTTTAACCTCAAAATACACGAGAATAAACCCGTTTGAGTAAAATTTTTTAATATTTCAAGAGCGACGATTCGGAAAAAAAATTTTTCTTGGCTCTAAAATCACCCCATAAGATATTATTTTAACTTGCGGCAATAGAAAAAGTGTAAAAAAGGGTCTCAAAAAAATTTTTTCAGTCATAGCTGTATGTAGAAAAAAGAAAAATAAGAAAAAACAATAAAAAATACGGTTTTTTGCGATTCGGCAAGGTTAAATCTCTATTCCAACAAGGTATACCAGCTGCTTTTTTAATTTTAAGTATAAACACATCGATCTAAGGGTTGGGAGCGATGATCAGTAAGTTTTGGGAAATAACGACCTGCCTAATATATATATTTAATTGACCATTCATTCACAATTCCTTTAAAGCAATTAACTACAAAAGAGATATAATTAGAATGCATGAATTGATGAATTGTAAGTGAATAATGTCATTATGTGGATCCATCCGCGTACATATCCACTCCTGTTCCTTTTTTTTTGTTTAATTTAATTAAGTTTAATCATTTTATTTTACTGTTTTATTTTTTTTTTTACTATTTGCTATATTAAATTTTTTATTCATAGAAAAAAAAAATTTTTTTTATTTTAGTCATTCAGCACAGTCAGAGGAGAACTTCCCTTCATTCTTTTTATATAAAAAAAAATTTTGTTTTTAAATGTTATCATTAATTATTTCAACTATCTGGCTGGATATGAGTCACCAGTTAGTTGAACTTACAATTTTTTGAATTTAAAGGAAATCAACCTATAACTGCACTGATCGTATTATTAAGGTGTGGTATTTTTTTTTATACCTTATTTTTTTTCTTAGTCTAATAAAAAGCATTTTTTTTCTTTTTTTACCAATTATTTTTTAGCAAATTGTCGAAAAAAAACAATAAGGAAACGTGATTTATATCACTTGGGATCGTTCTCTTTTTCGTGTTTTTTAAATAAAAATTTTAAGTTGCAAAATAAAATGTATAGAATCCTAAATATTAGAGTTGTGATCACAAAGCTGTTTGGCTCTGATATAAGTTACTGATCAGTTGTGTTCAAGAGAAAATTTCACTATTAACATAAAATAAAGGATTTAATAAAAAAAATATGCATTTTCTTTTGCCTTCTTTATTGGATTTGCTTCTATTTGTTGATTTTTTGTATGTGTATATGTGTATTTGTTTTTATTATTTTGTAATTTTCTTTTCATATTCTTTCTTTCTTTCTATTTTCTATGGAGTTGATGATGAGATTTGTCCATCTGTCAATTCGTCCGTCTAGAGCGTTGATAACTCTCTCGAAACGTTGAATCTCCTTCTGGATTTGCTGTTTAATACCTTCGTTTCTTTTTATTTCGTCTTTAACTTCCTTTAATATACTTTTTACCTTATCCTTAAAAGATTTCTGTTGGTATCTAAGGATGTCCACTTCCTCATTTGTTTCAACAAGCAATTCTCTAGGTTCGTGGTTCTCTTTATCTGCAATTCGAGTTCCTCCACGAGCGTTTTATGTTTAATTACTGACTCTTTTATAAAGTCAGCAACACTTTTACGTGTTTTTCTATTTCGCATTCTTCTTCTTTTTCTTATATTTTTTTTCAAATTTATTATTTTGTCTAATGGTTGTTTCCTGGAGTGATCTCCTTCTAGGAATATTAGATTGAGGTCCATGTAGGTATGAAATCAATCACCTACACACAGCTCACAATCTTTATTTTATTCCTTTTATTTAATTCTCCTTCCTCATTAGGATCCTGGTAGGATCGCCATTGTAAAGTTCTTTCTGCCTTTTGCTTTATATGTTCTTTTTCAATTTTCCTTTCGAATCTTATATCATAAGGCAGAATCCTAACTTATTTATAGGAAGGAAAATCTATAAATCAAAAGACCTATTTCAGATAAAAAAAATAGATATATTCTGGAAAAATGCATTCATCAATATCTCCAGGTAACAATAGCTACAGTAATGAAATTAGTCTATTGCAGCCGTTGTTACGAGGATTGCCTCGCTCCGTATTTGCGTGGTCAGCGCTTAAGATAAGAGAAGCGAGAGCGTCAGGTCTTGCTCAAAAGAGCCTTCAGACGATACTACTTTTCCTCGCGACTGCACGCTCTCGACTCTTCTAAGAAAAGCCTTCCCACTCTCCGCGAACAGCGCGCTGATCTCTTACACAATCTAATTATAAGCAAGCTTAAAATTAAAGTGATAACGCCGGGGCGGATTTACAGGAAAGGTTTAGCGGAAACTGGTAAATGAGTATAAGTCATGCAATTATATATTGTTCACAATAAATATTCTTTGCATTTATTGAGTTGACTTAAAACTAATACAAGGTTAAATTGAGCAAAAATAATGGCCGGAGACGGTAGCGTGAAAAAATATGAATAAATAAGATTAAATTATATCTTAAGGCAGCTGGTATTATTTTTATTGGTGACGCGGCTCAACAACAATTATACTTATTAATAGTTCTAATCGGTATCGGTTACAAACTAAAGTGAAAGAAAAATAAACTATTTACAGGCTTGGTATTATCGACGGCAGTTACAGTCGGAATCTACTTTACCGGTGGTAGATAATACGAGCAGTGTCTCGATGACAACCAGTATGGACTGGAAGTAAGTCAGTATCGGAGAAAGACACGATATGTTACCTCCAAGCCTCAGGGTGGACAAGGAGAGGATGAGCTAGTCGTGGAAACTCCTTCGACTGGTGGAGGAACTACCTTGACCAAAAAAGGCGGAGGTGAGTGAAAGAAAACTGTGTATAGGAAACCCCCTTATACATAGTAGCTGGGAAGAGATGGAAAACTTAGTCAAGCTAAGCCCAGGTAAGAACGGTCTGCAATGTGTATAGGACTTAGGGGTGGGACGATCCGGATAAAAATTATTCGAATAATGAATTCTTTTATACGAAAGGTATCCGTAATTCGGATACTGAGTATTTGGATTTTTTATTCGAATAATCAGTATTCGAATAATAAATAATCGAGTCTAATTGTTCGAACTTCAAAGAATTAACGGTACACACATCCACACACCCACACACCCACACAACCTCACAGACGCACACACGCACACACTGTCGACCTATTCCATATGAATAATAGTAATCTCAAGCACGTCATCTAACATTCTAAATGTACTTCATACATAAGATCAATTGAAAATTTATTTGAAGCACATTAATATTATTTAAATTCTAATTACATGTACAAGCAAATACACACGCATACCCGCACCAGCACCCATACTCATGCCCGCATCCACATCTGCACCCGCATCCGCATCCACTTCCGCATCTGCACCTGCACCCGCACCCGCACCAGCACCTGCACGCACGCACACACTTAATGTTTGTGGAATTATTCGATTAAAATTATTATCCGAATATTTTTCGATTATCCGAATACTTTTCGATTATTCGAATATTTTTTGACTATCCGGAATAATTCATCACGGATAGTATTATCCGTTTATTCAAATAATTCAAATAGTCAAAAAATCCGAAAATAATCACATCACTGATAGGAATCCCCCTTATACACATTGAAACACGTAGGTGAGCTCCCACTATGTAAAGCATAACTTCTCTACATAAAGAGAGGGGAGAAAGTCCAATGCTGGCTTGACGGCTCGCTTTATATATGCTCTGGAGCTTCTATTTCAATTGCGGGAGTAATGCCTCGTAGCGGCTGAGCACAGACATTTTAATCTAGCGCGATTTTTGAATTGTCGCAGTTTATAGTTTATGCCATAAACTTTATGGTTATATATTTTATGGATTTATGGTTTAAGGGTTCATGGTTTATGGGTTTATTGGTTTATGGTTGATGGCTTTATATTTTAATGGTTTATGATTATAAAGTTTGTAGTTTATGGGCTCATGGTTCATAGGTTTATGATTTATCAGTTTATGGTTTATAAGTTCATGGTTCATAGGTTATAGGTTCGTAGGTATATAATTCAAAGGTTTATGCAATTACAGGTGTATAACTAATTGATTTATAGTTTATGTGTTTATGCTTTATGGGTCTATAATTTATAGGGTATTAGTTTATAGATTTATGGTTTCGCGTTCGTTATTCATGGGTTTATTGTTTATGGGATAATGGGTTTATGGATTAATGGATTCATGGTTTTTGAGTTCTTGAGTCATGATATCATATTTAATTGCTTCATAGATCATATATTGATTAGTCATGGGTTTATGATTCATAAGATCATAGTTTGTGGGTTTATTGTTTATGGATTCATGGTTTATGGGTTTACAGTCTATGGTTTATGGTTTATGGGTTTATTGGCACATGGTTTATGGGTTCATGTTTTATAAATTTATGATTCACGGGTTTATAATTTGAGAGCTTATGTTTCACGGGTTTTTGGGTTTATGGTCGATGCGTTTATGGTTCACGGGTTTATGATTTATCAGTTTATGATTTATGAGTTCACAGTTTATAGGTTTGTGGTTTATGGGATTATGGTTTATGGTTTTATGGTTTTTGGGTTTATGGCTTATGGGTTTGTGGTTTATAGGTTCATAATTCATGGGTTTGAGGGTAAATGGTTGATGGGTTCATAGTTTATGGATTTATGGTTTATGGGTTCATGTTTTAAAAGTTAAATAGTTTATGTGTGATTGGTTGATTTGTTCATGGTTCATAGGTCTCTGGTATATGGGTTTATGGTCTATGGGTTAATGCTTAATGGGTTTATAGTTTATGAGTTTATAGGTTTATGGTTTATGGGTTAATAGTTATAGATTCATGATTAATGGGTTTGAAATTATTTTAAGTATAGGTTTGTGGTTTATGGGTTTATAGTTTTGGTCTATGGTTTATGGGTTGAAAGGTTTATAGTTTATTGGTTTATGGTTTATCAATTTATAGATTATTGGTTTATATTTTATGGGTCCATGATCTATGAGTTTATGATTTATGGGTATATGGTTCATGGGTTTTGGGTTCATTTGTTAATGAATAATTAGTCTATAGTTTATGGGTTTATGGTTAAGGGGTTTATGGTTTATGGGTTCATGGTTTAAGGGTATGTAGTTCATGAGTTTATGGTTTATTTGGTCATAGTTTATGGTTATATGGTTTATTTTTTAATGGTTTATCGGTTTACGGTTTATAGGTTTATATTTTATGGGTTCATGTTTTATAAATTTATGAGTTTATAGATTATAATCTTTTAGTGCATGGTTGATGGGCTTATGAGCTATAAGTTTATGGTTTCTGGATTCATGGTTTGTGACTTCATAGTTTATCGGTTTGTAGATTATGAATTTATGGTTTATGAGTTGATGGGTTAAGAGAAGGTCACATATCTCTGTCCTTTTCTAATTAAAGAACTTAATTTTCCACAGAAACTAATAACTTTAGCAAAAAATGAAGAGAAAGCCGCATCTTGTATGAAAAAAGCAATATTTTCTTTTATAAGAAAAAATTAATATTATTGCTTCGTAGTCAAGAAAACTTTGAAAAACCAAATTGTCCACCCTAACCTCTATGATTTGAGTTTTTCAAGGTTTTCTTGAAAACGAAGCAATAAAATTAATTCTTTCTTATTAAAGAAAATATTGCTTTTTTTGATACGAGATGTGGTTTTCTCTTGATTTTTTGCTAAAGTTATTAGTTTCTGTAAAAATCTCAATTCTTTGATTAGTAAAGGACAGAGATACGTGACCTCCTCTTAATGATTCATGAGTTTATAGTTTCTAGATTAATATTTAATAAGTTTATGGTTTATTGGTCCATTGCTAATGGGTTTATGGGTTTCAAGTTGATAGGTTTATGGTTTATTGGTTGATGATTTTTGAGTTTGTAGTTTATGGGTTCATAGTTTATAAGTTCATGGTTTATGGGTTCATGGTTAATGGGTTTATAGTTTATTGGTTTATGGTTTAAGGGTTTATGATTCATGATTTTATGCTTCATTGGTTTATGGTTTATGGATATATGGTTTATGGGTTCATGGTTTCTAGGTTTATGGGATTATAAGTTGTTGGTTTATATTTCTTGGGTTTTCGCTTCATGAATTCATGTTTAATGGGTTTATAGTTTATGGGTTAGTGTAGAATCATCTTTCAGTGCATGATTAATGGGTTCATGATATATAGGTTTATGATTCATGGGTTCATGGTTCATATTTTATGGTTTATGAAATTATTGGTATATGGTTCATACATAAATGGTTTATGAATTTATGGTTTATGGGTTTATGGTTTATGGGTTTATGGCTTATGGGTTTATGGTTTATGGGTTTATGATTTATGGGTTTATGGGTTTATGGTTTATGGGTTTATGGTTCATAGGATTATGGTTTATGGGTTAATGGCTTATGGGCTAATTGTAGATTTGTTAAGGTTTCATTTGTTTAGCTACAAGTTCTTGATCACGGGTTTATAGATATTTTGTTCATTAGTTCATGGTTTCTAAGTCTATGAGTTTATGGTTTATTGGCTAATATTTCATGGGTTTATGGTTTATGAGTTAATGTTTTATAGCTTTATGAGTTTATAGATTATAATCATTCAGTGCGTGGTTGATGGGTTTATGAGCTATGGGTTTATGGTTCATGGGTTCTTAGTTTATGACTTCTTGGTTTATCAGTTTGTAGTTGATGGATTTATGCTTTATGAGTTTATGGGTTTATGGTTGATAATTTCTATGTCTCTACGTCTATGGTTCATTAGTTTATGGGTTTATGGTTGATAATTTCTATGTCTCTACGTCTATGGTTCATTAGTTTATATTTCATGGGTTTATGGTTTATGGGTTCATGTTTTATAGTATTATGAGTTCATAGATTATAATCTTTCAGTGCATGGTGGTTGGGTTTATGAGCTATGGGTTTATGGTTTATGGCTTCATAGTTTATGACTTTATGGTGTGTCAGTTGTAGTTAATGGATTTATGGTTTATGGGTTAATGGTTCATGGGTTTATGGTTTATGGGTTTAAGCTTTATGGGTTTATGGTTTATAAGTTTATGGGTTTATGGTTTATTAATTTATGGTTTATTGGTTTGTGGTATATGGGTACACGGTTTATGGTTCATGGGTTAAGGGTTAATAAGTCCATGGATTTATGGTTTGCTGGTTCGCGGTTTATAGGTTTATATATTATGAGTACAAGATTTATGTGTTCATGCTTCATAGGTTTACAGTTTATGGGTTTATGGTTTCGGGGTTCATGTTTTATAGGTTTATAGCTTATGGATTCATGGTTTATATTCTTCAAGACCATAGTCGATGAGTTTATGTATTATGGGCTAATGATTTATGGGTTTATAGTTTATGACTTTATCGTTCATGGGTCTATAGTTTATGGATTTATGTTTCATAAGTTATTGGTTTTATAGTTTATAAGTTAATAGTATATGGGTTTATATCTTATGGGTTTATGGCTTTTGGTTTTATAGTTTATGGGTTCATGGTATATGAATTTTTGGTTCATTTGGTTATCATGGATTATGGGTAAATGGTTTATAGGTTCATAGTTAATGGATTTATAGTTTATATGTTATAAGTTTATAGGTATATGGTTCAAAGTTTTATGCGATTATAGGTTCATAGCTTATGGGTTTATGGTCTATAAGTTGATGGTCCATGCTCTTAAGGTTTATGGTTTATCGCGTTATGGTTTCTGGTCCTATGGTTTAGGGTTTATGGTTCATTGGTTTTTGGTTTATGGGTTTATGGTGTACAGGTTTATGGTTTATCAGTTTATAGTTAATGCGTTTAGGGTTTATGGTTGAATATGTTAATGGTGTAGGGTTTTATGATTTATGGGTTAACGGTTTATGTGTTTATGGTTTCCGCGTTCATGGTTGATGGGTTAATCAGTTTATGGCTTATGCTCTAATGGTTTACGGGTATATGGTTCATCGCTTTATGTTTTATGAGTTTATGGTTTATTGGTTAACGGTTTATGAGTTTATGGTTCATGTGTTTATGGTTAATGGGTTCATTGTTTATAAGTTTATCGATTTATGGTTTATGGGTATATGGTTCAATGGGTTAATTGTTTATAGGTTCATAGTCTATGGTTTTATGGTTTATGGCATTATTGTTCATGGGTTTATGGTTTATTGGTCAATGGTTAATGGGTTTATGGTTTATTGGTCAATGGTTAATGGGTTTATGGTCTTCGGGTTTATGGTTTACGGGCATATGATTAAAGGGTTATAAGTTTATAATTTAATGGTTCGAGATTTATGTGTTTATTGGTTCACAGCTTATGGGTATATGGTGTAGGCGTTTATGATTCATGGGTTGATGGGTTTATGGATTCAAGGTTCATAGCATAAGGTTTTATGGGTTCGAAGGATATGAGTTTTTGGGCTTACAGCATATGGGTTTAGAGTTCAATGGTCATGGGTATAAGGTTTATGGGTTAATGGTTTATGGGCTAATTGGAGATTTGTTAAGGTTTCATTTGTTTAGCTACAAGTCCTTGATCACGGGATTATAGATATTTTGTTTATAAGTTAATGGTTTCTAAGTCCATGGGTTTATGGTTTATTGGCTAATATTTCATGGGTTTATGGTTTATGAGTTAATGTTTTATAGCTTTATGAGTTTATAGATTATAATCATTTAGTGCATGGTTGATGGGTTTATGAGCTATGGGTTTATGGTTTATGGGTTCTTAGTTTATGACTTCTTGGTTTATCAGTTTGTAGTTGATGGATTTATGCTTTATGAGTTTATGGGTTTATGGTTGATGATTTCTATGTCTCTACGTCTATGGTTTATTAGTTTATATTTCATGGGTTTATGGTTTATGGGTTCATGTTTTATAGTATTATGAGTTCATAGATTATAATCTTTCAGTGCATGGCGGTTGGGTTTTTGAGCTATGGGTTTATGGTTTATGGGTTCATAGTTTATGACTTAATGGTGTGTCAGTTGTAGTTAATGGATTTATGGTTTATGGGTTAATGGTTCATGGGTTTATGGTTTATGGGTTTAAGCTTTATGGGTTTATGGTTTATGAGTTTATAGGTTTATGGTTTATTAATTTATGGTTTATTAATTTGTGGTTTATGGGTACACGGTTTATGGTTCATGGGTTAAGGGTTAATAAGTCTATGGATTTATGGTTTGCTGGTTCGCGGTTTATAGGTTTATATATTGAGTTTACGATTCATGTGTTCATGGTTTATAGGTTCACAATTAATGGGTTTATGGTTTGGGGGTTCATGTTTTATAGGTTTATAGTTTATGGGTATATGGTTTATAATTTTTAAGACCATGGTCGATGGGTTTATGTATTATGGGCTAATGATTAATGGGTTTATAGTTTATGACCTTATGGTTCATGGGTTTATGGATTATGGACTTATGTTTTATGAGATAATGGTTTTATAGTTTATGAGTTAATAGTATATGGGTTTATGGTTTTTGGTTTTATGGTTTATGGGTTCATAGTTAATGGATTTTCGGATTATTTTATTATCATGGATTATGCGTTAATGGTTTATAGGTTTATGGTTTATGAGTTTATAGTTTATATGTGATAGGTTTATAAGTATATGGTTCAAAGGTTTATGCGATTATAGGTTTATAGAGTTGATGGTTCATGCTACAATGGTTTATGGCTTCTCGCGTTATGGCTTATGGTGTTATGGTTTAAGGCATTATGGTTAATTGGTTTTGGGTTCACGTGTTTATGGTGTAAAGGTTTATGGTGTATGGGTTTTTAGTTTATCCGTTTAGGTTTTATGGTTTAAGGGGTTAGTGGTGAATGGTTTTATGATTTATGGGTTAACGGTTTGTGTTTATGGTTTTCGCATTCATGGTTCATGGGTTTATGAGTTTATGGCTTATGCCTTAATGGTTCACGGGTACATTTTTCATAGGTTAATGTTTTATGAGTTTATGGTTTATCGGTTTATGGTTCATGAGTTTATGGTTCATGTGTTTATTGTTGATGGGTTTATTGTTTATGAGTTCATCGATTTATGGTTTATGGATGTATTATCCAATAGGTTAATTGTTCATAGGTTCATGATCTATGTGTTTTTGGTTAATGGCGCTATGGTTCATGGGTTGATGGGTTCATGGATTTAAGGTTTATAGCATAAGGTTTTATGGGTTTGGAGGATATGAGTTTTCGGCCTTACAGCATATGGGTTTAGAGTTTAATATTCATGGGTATAAGGTTCGTTGGTTAATGGTTTATGGGTTAAGTGTAGATTTGTTTAGGTTTCATTCGTTTCGCTACAAGTTCTAGGTTACGGGGCTAATGAGTTCATCGCTTTTTGGCTAAGGTTAATTTGTTGAATGTTAGAAAAATGTGTTTATTAATTTAAGCGATGTACCTTAGAAGTATTCCTATGAACCCAAGTTCTAAGTCAGGTTGGATCAAAATTGATTAAAAACTGACTTGTAGGTAGATTCTGGTCCAATAAAATTTTTTTTTTGCTACTGTGCGTCGGAGCAATTATAGGCACTAAAATTTATCGATTGGTTCTGAGATTATACTACAGCGAAATAAGTTTTGAAAGGCTTAAAATAAAGTTATTTCAGTTAATTTTCAAATACTATTTTTATTTTTAAAGAAATAAATTAAATCTAATTAATACATAACTTATTTACTTGCAGGGGGATAAGGTATTTCGTGACCTAAATATTATTAACAGAACAGTTATTAATTGTTAACAGTTATTATATTAATAGCTATATTATAAAAACTTTTATTATGCACAGTGTGAATTATTTTAGCATCCAATGTTGATTACCTGTCGATAACGTGAAAAAACCGTAAAAATAAGTATATTTTTGTGAATCTTTAGAAAATTCAAGAGCTAAATATTTGAAAAAAATTTTCACTAAATACCACAGTGGAAACTGCTCTCACCCACGAATGTAATTTAAATATATTTTAGCATTCTGAAAATATTTCTTGGAAAATGGAACACTTAAGAATATAAAAAATGTTAAAAATTCGAAAAAAGCGTTTTTTTACGATTGAAACGGGTTTATTTTCAGAACCAATTTTTTTTGGTGTATTTGTAGTTTTTTGGTATAAAAAACAGATATCATGGACGGAAGCTAGTTTCAAAGAAGTTTGTGAAATAAGCGCCACCCTAATACATATATATGTATGTATGTATATATATATATATATATATATATAACTGAACAATTATACACAAAACTAAACAATTATAAACTTAGATGTATATATATATATATATATATATCTAAGTTTATAATTGTTTAGTTTTGTGTATTATCGAGTAGAAGAACCCCATAGGCATCGCTGGGTTCTAAAGTCGATGTGTAAAACAACTTTACAAAAAAGAAAATAAGATTGGAAAAAAATTATTGAAATTTTCACTTTTGTTGCTTATTTAAAATCATAAAATGAATAAGAAAGTATTCATATTCCTAATCGGAGAAAGTAAAAAGTTAAAATAATTAATTAAATAATTCATAGAGTCATATTTATTATAGTATTTATAATCAAAGCAAAATTTTTAATTTTGTTAAACCCCAAATTTACGTAATAATTATTAAAATGTTTAATACTCTATAGTTATTAACATCTAATCATTTAAGAAAATAAACTGTTTAATACATAAATAAATTTTACTTCGATTCGATTTATATCATAATGGTATTTATTCATTTTATAATTATCGATAACATTACATCAATAATTATTATGTAGTATAGTTTCAATTCTAGTACGTAGTTTCTCAGCGACCAGTTTCTTTTTTTCTAGCAACTACTTTTACAGCATCATCTGAAAAAAAATCAATTAGTTAGAAGATAGAAATATTAAAAATAGAAAAATTAAATTTAAATTTCAGTTTTTCATGAACTATTGATAATTGAAGAAAAAAAAATTGAATCATTAAATAAGAAATAACGAAAGTTCTTAACAGTCTTACAGTAAAATGATTACAGTTCGACCTCCGAATAAGAGTGGAAAAACCCGTAAGGGGAAGAATTTTTCTTCGAAAATGCATACCCTTACTTCACTCTTTCCTTTTAAATATTAACACTCCTCTTCTTTTTTTTCTCGACGCACAACATTAATTTTAGATTAACAATTTTTTAGTCTTGACATGCATTATTTTAAGGGTATGTAAAGTACCGTTTTACATTACAGTTTTCCAAATTCTTTATTCTCAAATAAAATTGTTTAAAAATATCTCTATATTACAGCCTTCTATTTCAATTAATGAAAAGCGTGATATAGAGATATTTAAAATTCGGGAAACTGTAACGTCGGTTACTATGTATTAAACATGTACCCTATTACATTACCTTAATGCGTTTTTCAATTATTTGAATTTATATATTTTATTTATAGATTGAGATAAAGTTTTATTTATAATTTAAACTTATGAAAATAAAGTTTAATAATTTAAACTTTAAGTTTTATTTTATTATTTAAAAACCTATCATACTCCACGTTTAGTTCAGTGTTTTTAGAGAGATTGAAATGTAAAGTATAACTTGATTAAATAGTTATGTGAAAGTGAGAATACATAATCCTAAGAATTTCGTATAAAACTGAGTAAACGCTCTTATTGAGAGAGCTTTTATTCAGAGGTCGGACTGTATAATAAAAATTGTCAGTTAGGATACCCTTATTTTTAATAAATTCTGCAGAATCTAGAATAAAATCTGGAATAATTTGTTTTTATTAAAGGATATTTGATTTGCCCTATCACTAAAAATCACAGTAATCATTGCCAAATTGAATGTCCAATGTTTTTATACTTCTTAGGTGATTAGGATTTTGATTTTATATTTTCAGATTTGATAAGACATTTGTGAATAAGGGTTTTCTGACTTCCATTACTAATATTATTCTGATTGTGGGGATAGTACATTGTTAACCAAATGGGCAAAATAGGATATTTACTTGAGTGGGATTGGGCGCTTAAGCGAAGGGAAAGTGGCAATAAAGATGAGAGCAAAAGAATTTTGTCTCCATGGTTAACATTTTACTTTTTCACACAGAGGGTTTCAAATTCAATCTACTTATGATAATGTGGATACAAATATCGAAATCCAAATATAAAAATAGAAATACAAATATAAACATAAATCACTGCCAAGTGCTTTGGCGCAATGCTTTTTCATAGAGCTCACTGAGTTAGAGTAATTAATTTTAATTTTTCAAAATGTTATTTCAATGTGGAAAACATAATTTCTATTCAAGAAAAATTAAGAAGATAAAGAGCAAGAGTAAATGTGAGAGAGTGATTAGGAAATAGGAAGAGAGAGACAGGAATATATGAAAATAGATTTAAATAAGGATTAATATGAGACTGAAGAAAATAAAGAAGGTAAGGAAGGAAAAAAAGAGTTGGTGAGAATGTTAAATCCTAAATCAGAACAAGTGGTCGAAGAGTTACGCTAAGAAAACTATTTTATTAAAGCTTGTTTTATGAAGACAGTAGCAAGTAACTTTTATACAAATATTAGAACAAATCTGTAGAGTAGTTTACGTAGAATACAAAAAAAAATAAAAACTTAAAATTTTTGAAAAATTTTTGAAATTTTTAAAATTAAAATCAGACAAAGAAAATGGGTTTTCAAAAGTCATCCTTTTTCTGCAGTTGCAAATGATTCCCATGCGAATTTTAAAACAAATTCATCGAGTTATTTGCGTTAAATAAAAGAAAGATAAATTTTCTTTCAATTTTTAAAATAGCTTTAGAATCAAAACTTCTCTAAAAAAAACCAATTTTTAATATATTCGCGCCTACTTGGGCAAAAAATAGATTTTATGCAAAATTTTAAGCAAATCCATCGAGTAATTTTCGAGATCTAATTAGCTAAATAAATATAATTGTTTTTTTTGCAAAATTTCGTTTTAAAAATTTTAAAAATACGCAAATATTAAAACTACGCTAGGAAAATCAGTTTTAGAAATTTTCCTTTTTTTGGCAGTCGCAAATAATTTCCCTGCAAATTTTAGAACAAATCTATAGACTACTTTACGTAAAATAAATAATAATAAAAAAAGAACAATCGCAATTATTTAAAAAATTTTTGAAATTCTCTAAAATTGTAACTACTCTAAGAAAATTAGTTTTCAAAAGTTCGTTTTCTCCAGACAGAAGCGAATCAATCGTCTTCAAATTTCGGAGCAAATCTATCGAATGGTTTGCGTAAAATATAAAAAAAATGAAAAATGAAATTTTTTTATGAATTTTTAAAACGCTCTAAAATTAAAACTGCGCTAAGAAAATTAGTTTTTAAAATTTTGTTTTTTGTAGACAGTAATGAATAATTTGTATACAAATTTTGGAGCGAATCCATCAAGTCATTTACGTAAAACATTAGAAAAATGGTTAATAAATTTTTTCAAAATTTTAAAAATGCACCAAAATTAAAACTACTCTAAGAAAATCAGTTTTCAAAAGTTTCTCTTCTTTTGATAGCCAAATAATTTTCATGCAAATTTTCGAGCAAATCCATTGAGTAAGTAACATAAAATTCAGAAAAAATTGAGAATCAAAATTTTTCAGAACTTTATTTATGAATTTAATTATGCGATCAAGTAAGAAAAATAAGATTTACAAATATTCGCATCATATTTTTGCACGAATCCACATTTTAGATTAGGAATTTAAATACTTCTTATAAAATCTTTTAAATATTATATTACTTTGCGACGTGATAAATAGCCGGACATCCAACTACTCCCGAAAACGTCGAATTTATTTATTTATATTTCAATCTTACTTTTATGAAAGATCTACAGAGGGGATCCTTTGAAAAATTGTAACCCTTGTTCGAGTTTCAAGGGCCCAAGACTTAGGCGCAATAATAAAAAAAAATGTATTTAAAATGTTTATAATGAAATTTCATAAAAAAGGATATTAGAATAAAACACTGTATACGATTTTACTAGTTAAATGAATGAACGTCTTTTATTAAACATAAAAAAAAACTATTTTTACTTGAAATCTAACAATTTTAATAACGGCTCAAAAAAAAACTCTCTATTTGAATTTTCTCACACACACATTCGTATATAATAAATTGATCGCTACTAATCTAAAAAAATTGAAAATAAAAAAATGATTTTAATTTTAATGACATTTGTGGCGCAACAAAAAAAAATAATTATTCTCTTTCTTTATCTCACTCACACACGTTCTTTATTAGCGACTCTACTACGCTTTATAGAAAGACGCACGGTTTCAACTTTCCTGACGGCGAGCAAGCGCGCTGACTCTATACTCTTTCTTATGTTTGAGGCTTTACCTCTCCCCCTTTTCGCTGGCAACAGGGGCTCTCTTCGCGGAACTCGGCCAACGTTACAACTTTTATGCAAAATTCCGCGAAGAATTTTAAGTCACTTTGAAACGGCACAAATTCACAGATTTTAATTTCACTTTTTAGATTTTTATCTTTTTATTTTCTTTTTCGCTAAAATGATTTAAATTTTATACATTTACGGAAAAATTAATAATTATAAATAAGTATATCTATATATTCTAATTGAACGAATTGTACCAAATTTTTAATTTTTACTTCACGCGCAAATATATATATATATATATATATATATATATATATATATATATATATATATATATATATATATATATATATATATATATATATATATATATATATGTGTGTGTGTAGATAAAAGTTACACAAAATTTTTAGAACAAAGCACAAAAAAAAAAATGATTTAACGACGCCAAATAAAAAGACAGGAATTTACACGCGATCACAAAGTTTTTAAGAAAATGTTACGTCATGCAAGCACATCCAGAAACGTAATAGATGCGATTTATACCTTTTTAAACCCTCTCTCTCTCTTTCTCCCTTTCAAATCTCCGCTTGCTCTCGGGCTCGTCTTTACTGGCTTCCTGGACACAGGTTGGCGCTAAGGCGATGACGTTGATAGAGAGGGTGCGGCGTAGATTTGGTTGAATGAAAAAGGGCAAACGTTTGTTACGTTTGGTAAAGGCGCTACTAAAAATGGCGCCACTATTTTTCTCACTGTTAGATACATTTAATAAATTTTCTTTCTCGCTAGATTTTCTTTTGCGTTACGGCCTCAATACGAATTGATAACGTTCGACTCTAGTAATATTAAATTAATACCCAGAAATTACACACTTATATGCGGCAATTAGAATTCTCTCACTCAATTTTTATAAAAGAACAACGACCATAAATGAAATTTAATGTTAAAACTCTCCTTCTATGGCCCTAATAGACAAAAAAAAAAAGAATTTAATTTTCTCTCTTTTAACGTACAAATTCTCTATTTGACTCTACACGACTTTTCTTTTCACGCGCTTTATCTCTCACAAAGGACTCTTTGTTTTATTAAGTACTCGCGACACACGTCCGATCTCACTCGATACTCTCTCCACACTGACGCCGGGCCCGCACTTTCTTGGGCTCGACCACACATGAAAATTTTGACAGGTCAATCATGGCGCTTGTTATTAACAATTTCCGGGCGCTAAATTTTACATCTTATACATCATTCATTGATTTATTCGCAAATTACTAAAAGAAAATAAAGAAAATTAAGACAAAATTATTTCTGATATTTATGATTCTAAATATAGTTGCAAACCTCTGTTCTTTTTGAATATGTATATACGGCGCGCGTTTACTTACTACCGGCTTGCTTGCATCTACTCGCTCTATCTCTTTCTTGCTCACTCATACAAAGCGTTAACAATATTTTTCTTTGCGGCATACATAACTAATAACATTTAGAAATACGAATATAAATCTTTTTAGACGCCCTATAATCTTAATTATTTTATAATAAATTAAATCTTTTTCACATTTTAATAATCATTTCTTTTAAACGCATTTCTTTTCTTCCTTTTCACAACTGGCGCCACCGACGTTCTCTTTTCCTCATCTTTGTCGTTATTAGGCGGGAAGATTTGAGTTAAATTTTTAATTCCTCTCCATTACAGTTTACATAAAAATAGATTTTAAAAAATTAGTTTTATTTTAACTTGTATTTTAAAGTCAATTTATGACTTTATAGGCGCCATCAGATCTATTATTCACAAAAAAAATAATAAATTTCAAAAAAAAATTTTGGAAATCTCTTGGGACGTAAAACCACGTCACAACTTTAATAAAAGAAAATGTTTTGATAAATAAGTCATTTCACAGGTACAGCTATATTAAGTACGGTCAAAATATCAACTTGCGATAAAAAGATTTGTTGGTTCAACACATGGATGATTGATATCTGACAATAGTTTTCTTAACCATATAGCTTCTTTTGTAGCTTCACTTGCAGATATAATTCGGCTTCAGTCGTACTTAAACTTACAGTAGCTTGTCTTTTAGAACACCATGCTACACAACTGGAGCTAATTAAGAAAACGTAGCCCGCAGTCGAGCGTCGCGTATCTTTATCCATGGCATAATCGGAATCTGAAAATCCAGTTAATAGATTATTACTTAAAATAATATACCATGTTCGCGTGTTCTTTTAATATATCGGAAAATTCTCTTTACCGCACGCCAATGACTCTCATCATGATTATCTAAATAACGGCTGACAATACCAACCGCATACGCAATATCTGGACGAGAAATCAAAGCTAAAAATAATAACGACCCTACAGCTTCACGATAAGGAACATTATTTGTATTTTTAATGGGAATTTCTAAGTTTGATTGCGAATCAAAAGGTGTTTTACTATAATTAGCATTTTACATATTAAATTTCTTTAAAATTTTATCATTGTAATTTCCTTGATTAATGAAAATTGAATTGTTTATTTTTTTTATATTTTTTTATATGATTGAATTGTTTAACTTTAAAATTTCGATTCCTACAGAACAACTCAATTCTGATGATATTTTAAAATTAACTTCTAACATATTGATAAGTTTATTTAAATCTTTCTTAGATCGACATAATAAAAGACCATCGTTGACGTATAATGCTAAATAAACTTTATCATTTTCATAGATTGTAACATAAATACATTTATCTGCGTTACTTTGCACGAATCCAATTGATTTTATAAATTTATCAAATTTTTCATTCCAACATCTATCTGATTGTTTTAAGCCGTAAATTGCTTTCAAAAGTTTTAAGACCAAATTATGATTATTATTTTCTATATTTAAGCCATCTGGAATACGCATATATGTAATTCCTTTTAGGCTACTATTTAAGTACGCTGTGCTTATATCAAATTGTATTAATTCTAAATTGTTTTTAACAGCAATTGTTAAAAGTACACGTATCGAATCATAACGAACTACCGGTGAAAAAATTTCTTCATAATCAATGCCTGCTTGTTGTAAAAAGCCTTGTGCACATAATCTAGCTTTGTATCGACGCTTTTTTTCATCTGTGGGATTTTTAATTTTAAATGCCCATTTAAATCCTATAGGTTTTCTGTCTTTAGGTAATTCCACGATTTTCCATATTTTATTATCTGCATGTGCTTTCAATTCTTCTTCTATAGCAAATTTCCATAGTTCAGAATCTGGTCCAGTAATAGCTTCTTTGTAAGTATTAGGATTATTATATAAAAATGCACAAGCTGCATAACGTTCAGGAATTTTTAAATTTTTACGAGAACGTAATTGATATTTCGTTGTTAAAGAATCACGATTTTGATTAATTTCTTCAATTTGATTTTCGTGCTCATTGTTCTCATCAATAGATTCAATATTGTCGTTCTCATCAATAAATTCAATATTATTGTTCTCATTTTGATTTTGAATACTATTTTGTGGATAATTTACAGATTTGATATAAACATCATTCGCATCAAGAAATTCATCATTAATTGATAGAGTATCATTTGCTTCAGGATTTTCTAATTCAATATCATTCTCATCATTTTTAAGTAGAAAAAGATGCAGTTGGTTCTAGCGTATTATTCGTTTGATTTTCATTAAAGATAACATGACGTGATACAGTAATAACTCCGGTTTTCAAATCTATAAGTCTATAATTATCACTCTCTTTTTCATAACCTACGAAAATTAAGTTTTTAGATTTATAATCCCATTTCTTACGTAATTCAGAAGGTATTAGAGTATATGCATCACAACCAAAAATACGCATATGAGAAATACTAGGTATTTTTCGCGTCCATCTTTCAAAAGGAGTATTAGAGCAATTAGATGATAAGGTACAATTTAAAATATAAACAGCTGTATTTACAGCTTCAGCCCAAAGACACGAAGGTAAATTACGAGTTCATAACATTGTTCTTGCACTTTTAACAATGGTGCGCATTTCGCGTTCTGCTTGTCCGTTTTGTTCTGGTGTATAAGGAGCTGATGTCTCTAGAATAATGCCTTAACCTTTTATAAATCTAAAACTTTTAAGTTTTTGATTTCTAAAGCATTATCCGATTTTATAATTTTAATCTCTGTACCAAAATGATTTTTAACAAAACATACATATTCTTTTAAACATTGAAAAAAATCGCATTTATGTTTCAGAAAAAATACAGTTCTAAATTCAGAGCTTACATCTTTAAATAATAAAAAGAACTTAGAACCACCAATAGATGTTGTTTGCATAGGTCCACAGAGATCAACATTAACTTTTTCGCCAGGTGCAATTTCTATTTTATTATTTGATTTTTCAAAAGGTAATTTACATTGTTTACCAAAACGGCAATTTTCACAGAAAAAATCGGTTGTATCTTTAATTTTAATACCTAAAACTGCATTTTTTTTAGCATTAATTTTAAAGAATTACAATTTATGTGACCCAAACGCTCGTGCCATAACTTAATAGAATCATTCAATACACAATTGATTTCATGTTTAATAATGGGTTTTTTCAGCATTCTTATTAAATTATTACTCTGTTTGATTCCTTGAGCGATCAAAACATCATTATAGGTTATATCTGCATGATCGTCCTGTAAAAGAATTATTTGTTTATTAGTTGTACAAACACCCGCAGAAAATAAATTTTTGCGTGAAGAAGGAACAAATAAAACATTTTTTATTATTCCATCGTTCCATTTTTCATTTGCTAACATTTAAATTAAAATATAACCACGACCTTTAACTTTAAGAGGAGTTTCATCACCGAGATAAACTTTTTCGTTATTAGAAGGAATAAAATTAGAAAACCATTCAAGTTTACATCAAATATGACACAATGCACCGCTATCTAATAACCAAACAATATTTTTATCACGCTCAAGAAAATCTTTCATTTCATTATTTACAAGAAAAATATTAACATTTAGTTTAATATTTTTGTTTGAACTATGCGATGCTATAAAAGCTGTAAGGTTAGCTGATTTTTCATTATTGTTTTTGTTATAATTATTTTGATTCTTTCGCGCCCAACAATAATTAGCTATATGTTCACCTTTTTTACAAAAATGGCATACCGTACTTTTTTTACGCTTTTCTGCATCAACGTCCGACATTTGATATTCATCTTCTGCTTCTTTCTTCGATCAGTTGGTGACTGTTAAGGCTCTAGTTACTTCGTCTAGAGATGACATTCTTGATTCTTCTTGAATTAGTCTCTCGTGCAAATTTTTTAGTGTTTGATTTCCTGATGCAACACTGTACCATGCTGATACAAATGCACTGTATTTTGAAGGTAACGTTCCAAGAATTTTAGCCATTATCATAGTATCTGAAACATTTTCATTGATGTCTTTTAATTGATTTGCTAAATTCAAAATTTTTGCTGCATGTTGCGCAATCGAATCATTAGATGTCATTTGATATTGATGAAATTTAGTTGTTATTGCTAATTTATTATCTGCAGTCTTTAACTCATGAATGGTAGTTAATTTTTCTGACATTTCATTGGCAGAATTACAAGTAATTAAATATAATGATTGCGAATATTCCATAGATGAAGATATAATAAACATACCTCGTGCATCCTTTTTTATCCAATTTTTTTGATCGTTTCCTTCAGCCGCTGGTTTTTCTTCTTTTCCTTCGACGATACCAAGAAGTTAATTTGCGACAAAAATATGTTTTATTTGAAATTTCCATAATTAGAAATTTTGGCCGTCAAACTTTGTCAAGTTCTTCAAATCAGACACTTCTGTCATTTTGAGGTTACACTTCACGAAAAAATTTTTTATTAAATTGAAACAAAATTTCGTCCTGGGCCCATAACCTATTGAGATCAGAGGATCGAAATAAATTACAATAAATTATTATTATATCATTTATTGAATACGAATCAAATATCAATCACAAAAAGATGTTTCTACACTAACGTAAAGAGATAGAATAAAAAAATTATAAAATTTATTTTAAACGCTAACTTCATATTTTGTTGTAAACAAATGATGAATAAAACAAAAACGCTGTAAGTTTGAATATATAACTTTAACACTTTTAATTTTATATCACTATTATTACTTTAAAAAAAAGTATATTTTCGGCGAGTTTAGGTATTGAATAGTATAGTATTCTTTACAAAATTTTTTCCAAATATTTTATTTCATTTAACCCAACACACAATATTTTTTTTATTTCAGCTTTCGAAAGTACTGAAATATCATCATTAAGTTTATACCTTTCATTTAATTTATCTATACACTGAGAAAAAAATTTATTTAAATCAATCATTTGTTTAATTACAATATATCAATAAAATGTTTAATTAACTTAAGATGTATATTGTATTAGTATTCTTTAGAACATTTTTTCTAAATATTTTATTTTACTATATCACATAGTTACATCATATTTTTTTTTAAATTTCAGCTCTTAAAAGTACTGAAATAAATTGAGTAATCATCAAGTTAATGTACCTTTTATTTGATTCATCTATAGTTTTTTTAAGAAAGTTTTGAATTCAATTAAGCAATCGTCGAGTACTTCTGTATTCAATTCATTGTTAATAATATAAAATTCATAAAATATTCACAGGTTTGGGTAAAGAAAGTTTTAAAATCAATCAAGCAATCGTCGAGTACTTCTGTAATCAATTTTTTTTTTAATAATATAGAATTCATCAAATACTCAATTTATATTCTTTTTGATGGATGAATATTTGGAAAAATTTTGCCAAATAATTTATGAAAAAAGTGATTGTTGAGATGGAGATAGCGATGATAATACACATCAAAATTGAGAAAAAAAGATTTATTAGATCAACTTTTTATTTCATTTCCGTGAATATTGACGAACTATAGTTGATCTTAGTGATATCTATTTTACTTTATTCCTGATGAGACATATTTAATAAAAAATTTCCGAAACGTTAAATTTCAACGTTTTGGAAATTTTTTAATAAATATGCTATGGTTGAAGATCAAAACTGTGTAATTTTATTTCTAAAAACTTGGCAGAAAGGTCATTAGCGTCTAACAACTTGTGTTTGAGAATTTGCTGCTATCAGCTTCAAAATTATCTATGCTTTTTTAAAATTAAAGGGAAGATATCCATTTTAATTGTAATACTTACAATAAAATTATGCATTCTCTATCCCATTACACTATCTTTTTATTTTCAAGTGCTGTAAAACATTAAATTTTACTAAATATCTACAAAATAACATTAATAAAGGTTTAAAATTGAATTGTTAGCTAATTCAAGTGTGTTGAATAATAATTAAAAATATAAAATCACAACAAATTGTGTTCTGTCACAATACATTGTTAATGTAAAGAAGTGAAAAAAATTTGGTCCTATATAATATGGTTTTCCAATTTCATATACTTCAATTTTTTTTAAATCAAATAAAAAAGGATAAATAAAAAGATAGTGTAATGGGATAGAGAACGCATAATTTTATTGAAAGTATTACAATTAAAATGGATATCTTCCCTTTAATTTTAAAAAAGCATAGATAATTTTGAAGCTGATAGCAGCAAATTCTCAAATACAAGTTGTTAGACGCTAATGACCCTTCTGCCAAGTTTTTAGGAATAAAATTACACAGTTTTGATCTTCAACCATAGCATATTTATTGAAAAATTTCCAAAACGTTGAAATTTAACGTTTCGGAAATTTTTTATTAAATATGTCTCATCAGGAATAAAGTAAAATAGATATCACTAAGATCAACTATAGTTCGTCAATATTCACGTAAATGAAATAAAAAGTTAATCTAGTAAATCTTTTTTTTTCAATTTTGATGTGTATTATCATCGCTATCTCCATCTCAACAATCACTTTTTAACCGACTTCAAAAAGGAGGAGGTTCTCAATTCAACTACATTGTTTTTTTTTTATGTCTGTCATCTCATAACTCCGTCATTTCTTAACCGATTCGAAAAAACTTTTTCTTATCTGATAGAGAATGTCTGCAGGAAGGTCCCATACGTGTCCTATAATTATTGGGCCAATATTCGGTTTGTATGACCCAATTATAAAATTAAGAAAAAAACCGGGTGTTTTGTTTTCTCATTTACCTCCCTTATACTTTGCCTACTCTCTCTCTCTCTCCCTCACCCTCTCTCTCTCTCTCTCTCTCTCTCTCTCTCTCTCTCTCTCTCTCTCTCTCTCTCTCTCTCTCTCTCTCTCTCTCTCTCTCTCTCTCTCTCTCTCTCTCTCTCTCTCTCTCTCTCTCTCTCTCTCTCTCTCTCTCTCTCTCTCTCTCTCTCTCTCTCTCTCTCTCTCTCTCTCTCTGCTCCTGTTATTCGACTTCAGCAAGGCATTCGATACGGTGTGCCATGTCACTTTACTTCGGAAACTACATTCGCTCGATATTTCGCACACCGTTATCAAGTGGATCGGCTCTTATCTCTCTGATCGTCGTCAAGCTGTCATTGATACTGTTGGTAGGTCATCAGATTTTGTCTGTCTTAACACTGGTGTTCCTCAGGGCTCTGTTCTGGGTCCTCTGCTGTTCTCTATCTATATCAATGACATCTCTTCTGCCTTCCATCAGAATGTTCAGCACCTCTTATATGCTGATGATTTGCAGCTGTATGTGCACTTTCCGATTGCTGAGCTTGATCATTATACTTCACTTATGAGTGAACATGCGTCATTGGTCGCAGATTGGGCATCCAGCAATCATCTTAAGTTGAATATCAACAAGACAAAGGCTATCATAATTGGCTCTTATTATTATATCAATATTCTAACCTCCTTGCCATCTACTGGTATCTGCATCAATGGTGAGACAATCGGTTTTGAGTCATCTGTTCGTAATCTGGGTGTGTATCTTGACAGCAAGCTGAACTGGAAGGAGCATATCACACATGTGTGTAACAGGTCGTTCTCTCTCCTCTATCGACTCAATTTCTTTAGACGGAGCACTACTTTTGCTCTACGTAAGCACCTTATTCGTACACTGTTGTTTCCGATTCTTGACTATTGTTGTCTTGTGTTTACTGACCTTTCTGCTGAACTCGACCTTAGGGTTCAGAGGGTTATCAACGCTGGTATACGTTACATCTATGGTGTAGGTAGGCGTGAGCACATCTCTCCTTATAGGCTCTCTCTGGGTTGGTTATCTACTGCAGGTAGAAGGAACTACTTTGCCTCTACTTTTCTTTTCAAAATGTTTTTATCATGCTCACCTTCATATCTATTTTCTAGATATCAGTGGAACCGGCCTGTTAGGGCTCTGAGGGGGGATGTGAGGCCATTGACCATTCCTCATTCTTCCACCGAATACCATCAACGCTCATTCACTGTTTCATCCTCGCGACTGTGGAATGAACTTCCATCGTCGCTGAGGACTTCATCTTCACTCTCATCTTTCAAATTGACCTCTCATGCGCATTTCCTCTCCCAAGAGTTTGGACCTCTGCTCCCAGCTTAAAATTTTCTTTGCTTTTTGTTTTGATTTTTATTTTGTTTGTATTTTTATTTTATTTTTGTAGTTATTATTACTTTTTTATTTGTATTTTATTTTTATTTTATTCTATTGTTATAATTCTTTGTAACCTATATTTTGTTGTACAACATAATGTACATAAATAAATTAATTATCTATCTATCTCTCTCTCCCTCCCTCCCTCCCTCTCTCTCTCTCTCTCTCTCTCTCTCCCCCCACCCTCTCTCTCTCTCTCTCTCTCTCTCTCTCTCTCTCTCTCTCACCTGAGCTTGAATATGAATACATGCACACATAACGACACTGTTGAGCCTTCTTTCTGTCCTGCTATATATTGCTTGGTGGTGTACTAATGCATGCGTTATGAATTAATAATGAAAGTTTAATGTAATTAGTGAGTCTACCTATATTTGCGTTTTTAGTAAGGGGATTCACTAGAAGATAGAAAATAAAAATTTTTTAACAAAAACAAACAATTTAAAAAATTTTCAATAAATAAAAACCGACTTTAAAAGTATCGAATAAAAACAAAATTTTTTACAAAAAATAAGATTTTAAAAACATTGCACTAAAAAATGACAAGTAAAAAATTTAAAAAAAAAAAAAACCGACTTCAAAAAATGCATTGAAAAGTAACAAATAATTTATTATCTTTAGAAATCATACAAATAATTGGTAAAATACAATTTTAGAAGTCGGCGTCTAATTCTAAATCTGTGGTGCGTAAGCAGAACGACTTAGTCCATTTTTTTAAAAATAACGTTCACATTTATGGTTCAAAAATAACGTTTACATTTATTGTTAAAAAATAACGTTTACATTCATTGAGGAATTAGACGCCGACTTCTAAAATTGTATTTTACCAATTATTTGTATGATTTCTAAAGATAATAAATTATTTGTTACTTTTTAGTGCATTTTTTGAAGTCGATATTTTTTTTTTCATAAATTATTTGGCAAAATTTTTCCAAATATTCATCCATCAAAAAGAATATAAATTGAGCATTTGATGAATTCTATATTATTAAAAAAAAATTGATTACAGAAGTACTCGACGATTGCTTGATTGATTTTAAAACTTTCTTTACCCAAACCTGTGAATATTTTATGAATTTTATATTATTAACAATGAATTGAATACAGAAGTACTCGACGATTGCTTAATTGAATTCAAAACTTTCTTAAAAAAACTATAGATGAATCAAATAAAAGGTACATTAACTTGATGATTACTCAATTTATTTCAGTACTTTTAAGAGCTGAAATTTAAAAAAAAATATGATGTAACTATGTGATATAGTAAAATAAAATATTTAGAAAAAATGTTCTAAAGAATACTAATACAATATACATCTTAAGTTAATTAAACATTTTATTGCTATATTGTAATTAAACGAATGATTGATTTAAATAAATTTTTTTCTCAGTGTATAGATAAATTAAATGAAAGGTATAAACTTAATGATGATATTTCAGTACTTTCGAAAGCTGAAATAAAAAAAAATATTGTGTATTGGGTTAAATGAAATAAAATATTTGGAAAAAATTTTGTAAAGAATACTATACTATTCAATACCTAAACTTGCCGAAAATATACTTTTTTTTAAAGTAATAATAGTGATATAAAATTAAAAGTAATAATAGTAATATAAAATTATTCTTCTGACAAGAGATTCAATAAATCTTACTTGTTAAAAATCTTGATTAGATTAAAATCTTTTTAATTCATATTTTATAATTCAATATAAGCTTTTATTATTTTGATAATTAAAAAGGATTATATTACATATTATAAAATTTTAAATTAATAATTTTGAAATATCAATTAAAATATTTTTTATACCCACTCCAAATTTCTAAGAGGGGTGAGTGACCCTCCAGCTTATCTCCACTCCAAATTTCTAGAAAGGAGTAAGTGACCCTTTAGTTCTTCGGGGTACTATACATGAAAAACCCCTACTTCGCCTTCTCAGAGGTCATTGACCCGCCGGTCAGTAACCTTTGAGGTGGTGGAATGAGGGTTTGTTTTGACGGTCCATGGTGCCCCAACAACTACTTACGTACATAAATAATGATATTATTAACATATATATGGTTAAGAGGTATTTTAAAACGAAATAAGTTCAAGCAGCCACATTCAAAAATCCTCATGACAAAGTCAAACAGCAGGGTTAACAGAGTTGCCCATTGTTGATCCAAATACTTGTTTGCAAATAAATTTGTTAAATTTAAAATAAATAGAGTTTTGAATTAAACTGTTACCTTCCCGAAATTCATCACAAAAGAGATTAATCTTTTTGCTTAAAAAATGCTGAAAGTTCTTTATAGCAATAATTAGACTCTCATGTATATTAGTAAACATACGAATTACATATAGATCAATAATTATGTACTTTGAAAGAATGACAGATTCAATTTTTTGTATTAATTTTAAACGGTTTTTAATATAAAATTTTTCCTAAAACTATTATTTTGAGAGGAAAGTTATTTTTATGAACTTTGACCAAGCTATAAGCCTTAACCAAATGAGATCTATTTACGAAGGTTTCAATACTCTTTTGATCATAAATCATTTTATATGTACATCACTTTGTGATTAGTCTGAGTATCTGCTATTTCTTGTTATTTATAGTTATTATTTTTTAATTACAATATAATACTTTTGGTCAAATAGTTAATTATCCATTTTTGTAACATAATTTTTATTGTTAATCACAACAGTCATGTCACCCTTAACAGTTTTAGTTACTAAAATATCATTACCATCCTTTCTCAGAAACGTTTGAGTAAAGTTTGAATCACAATCGAAAGTTTTGTCAGCAAAATTTAATTTGTCAAAATCGTTACAATTATTGCGAATTATTTTTAGAATGATATTTCTTTAATTATTAATATTATCATTATTAATATTTTTTAAACTGACCAATTGAAATTTCATATGTTACAAAGACTCAATTGTATTTCTTGTAGTTTTATCAGTAGAAAAATCAAATTAATCAACCAACTTGACCAATCACGTTAATAGCTTCTACTTTAACACCTCACTTCTTGAACTGTATAATCATTTAGAGTCAGAGCTATTATCATTATTACAAGTATAATCATTAGTATGAGCAACATGTTGATGATAAACTTTATTATACGACATTCAAAACTTTCTCTCACTAATTTTCTTTCTATCTGATAAAATAATATCTAATATTGTGTAATAATAATCTATGAATAACTCTGTAATAGTTTTAGAAACTTGACTAGAATGTTATATATTTTTTAATATAGAAATGTCTCTATTAAGAGATTGCATAAATGAATTAGCATCAATAATTTCTGCGTTCAAAATAAACTCAATACATAATTTTACAAATCGTCAATTTTTTGTAATTGTTTTCACTTTAAAAATGAAAATTAGAAAACATCTACCAAATCCAAAAATAGTTAAGGTCGAATTTTAAAATACCTGTATCATGGTAAATATTTTAAATATAATTTGGTGAATTCTGAGTTCTTGGATGTTTTGCTTGATCGTAAGAAAAAATTCATAACCCAGTTACCAAAACAGTTTTTCATCGACAAGAATATTTTAGATATAAAATTACATGTTTTCTATGTTGAAGCGCTAAAATTTTGTCATTATGTCGATGCCCACACAGCATGAAATATTGCAGTGAAACTTTCACTGAAATATTGTGCAGAAATATTGTCACAAGATTGCAGCAATCTTGTCTTAACATTGCTAAGAGGTTTCATGAAACATTTCAGTGTGATATTGCTGCCAACTTGCTACGAGGTTACAGAAAATAATTCAAGCAATATTGCAAGGAACCTTTCATAAAAGGTTGCAGCAAGGTTTCTGCAAGGTTTTATAAAACATTTCATGAAATATTGCAAGAAACCTTTCATGAAAGGTTGCAGCGAGATTTCTGCAAGATTTTAGAAACAATTCATGATATATTGCAAGAAAACTTTCATGACATGTTTCAGCGAGGTTTCCAGCAAGATTGAGAAAACATTTCATAGAATATTGCAAGAAACCTTTCATGAAAGGTTGCAGCGAGGTTTTTGAAAGATTTTAGGAATATTTCATGAAATATTGCAAGAAACCTTTTATAAAAGGTTGCATAGAGGTTTCTAGCAAAATTTAGAAAACATTTCAGAAAATATTGCAAGGAACCTTTCATGAAAGGTTGCAGCAAGGTTTCTGCAAGATTTTAGAAATATTTCATGAAATTTCGCAAGAAACTTTTCATGAAAGATTGCAGCGAGGTTTCTGTAAGATTTTAGAAATATTTCATGAAATATTGTAAGAAAACTTTCACGAAAGGTTGCAGGGAGGTTTTCAGCACAACTTAAAAACTGTTTCATGGAATATTACAAGGAACCTTTCATGAAAGGTTGCAGCGAGGTTTCTACAAGATTTTGGAAATATTTCATGAAATATTGCTAGAAACCTTTCATGAAAGGTTGCAGCGAGGTTTCTGTAAGATTTTAGAAACATTTCATGAAATATTGCAAGAAAACTTTCACGAAAGGTTGCAGCGAGGTTTCTGCAAGATTTTAGAAACATTTCATGAAATATTGGACGAAAACTTTCACGACATGTTTCAGCGAGGTTTTCAGCAAAATTTATAAAACATTTCATGGAATATTGCAAGGAACCTTTCATGGTTGCAGCAAGTTTTCTGCAAGATTTTAGAAATATTTCATGAAATATTGTGAGAAACCTTTCATGAAAGGTTGCAGCGCGGTTTCTGTAAGACTTTAAAAACATTTCATGAAATATTGCAAGAAAACTTTTATTACATGTTTCAGCGGGATTTTCAGCAAGATTTAGACAACATTTTGATGAAATATTGCATCGAACTTTCTATGAAAGATTGCAGCGAGCTTTCTGCAAGATTTTAGAAACATTTTACGAAATATTGCAAGATACCTTTTATGAAAGGTTTCAACGAGGTTTCCAGCAAAATTTGATGAATATTTTATGAAATATTACGAGGTATCTTTTGTTAAATGTTGCAGTAAGATTTCTGCAAGGTTTTTGACAAGATTTCTAAGATATCACAAAAAATATTGCTATGTACATTTCGTCAATGGTTATTACCATATTTTTGGCAATCTTTATAAAATATTCCAGAAAAGCGTTTCATAAAAAGTATCAGCAAAGTTTCATGAATGATTTCAAAATGAAATTGCAGCAAACCTTTTATAAACAGTTTCAGCAATCATTCCGCAAGTTTTTATAAAAGATTCTAAGAGCAGTCCAGATTCGCTGTTCTTGCCTTATATTTGGTTTCCTGTTATTTACTCAAGTATTTATTGCTGTAGTTGTATTGTAAACGGGAAGTTGAGCGCAATAAGTATGCTATTATTATAAATATTTATGCGTAGGGTAAAAAAATCAATCGAAATGTTATTGAAAAAAGTAAAGAACGCATAAATATTAGAAACAAAACCTTTGATTTCAATATTCTCTACTTTTCTCAAAAACGATGCTGAGGAATTTTTTCTTCTTGTGCACAAATATTGATAATAATACTATTGCGCTCAACTAGTAATTTATAGATAGAACGATTGATACTTAAGCAAATAAGAAAAACTTTATCACACAAGGATAGAAAATCCTGCCTACTAGTAAATATTACTGCAGCAAGCTTTTGGCAAGATTTAAGAAATATTTTACAAAATATTGCAGGAAACCATACGGAAAGGTATGAGCGTTGTTCGCGGCAAAATTTGGGAAAAATTTCATTAAATATTACGAGAAACCTTTCATGAAAGATTGCTGCAAGGTTTCTTGAAATGTTGCTGCGAGGTTTTCATGAAAGGTTGCTGCGAGGTTTTTAGAAATATTTCAACCGGGTTCTAGCGCGGACATATAAATGTTGCTGGAATATCTCATAAAAGGTTGCTACGAGGTTTTCTGCAAGGTTACGGCGAGATTTTCTGAAAAATTGCTGTGTGGTTGCTTGAAATGTTTTTGCTATTTTTCCCGCAAGATTCCTGTGAGGTTTCTTAGAATGTTTCTGTTACATTTCCTGAAAGATTGCTGCGAGATTTCCTGCAAGGTTGCGGCGAGGTGTTCTAAAAGATTCCTGCAAGGTTTCTTGAAATGTTTCTGTTACATTTCTTGAAATATTGCTGTCAGGTTTTCATGAAAGGTTGCTGCGAGGTTTTCTGAAAGATTGCTGCGAGGTTTTTAGAAATATTTCAACCGGGTTCTAGCGCGGACATATAAATGTTGCTGCAATCTTTCATGAAAGGTTGCTGCGAAGTTTCGAAACTTTCATGAAACCTTGCAGCAACCTTGCAGCAATCTTCCATGCTGTGTGGATGGTACCTACAAAAACCATTTCAGCTGTGTAATGTACTACAAAAAAATTACATTTTCAAAAAAGCACAAAAAAAATTCTGTCAAAAATTCGGAAAGACACTTATCTACAAAAGTGTCGTAAAAAAATAACTGTTATAAATTGGAACGAAAAAATCACAGTTAAAAAGTGTTACGTAAAAAATTTGATACCGAAAAGTGCCGCGAAAAAATTTCATCTACAAGAGTACCGCAAAAAAAATCCACCTATAAAAGTGCTGCAAAAAAATCCCATTTACAAAAGTGCCACGAAAAAAATCTCATTATTTTTTTAATTGTGTAGTTGATTATTTTATGAATTCAGCTATACAATTTTTTATTAGTGTAGCAATCAATAATTATAAGGAATCATCATTGTTTATTATGCGATGCGGGATTTCGCGTCACAAAAATTTTTACATTTTTAGGCTTTTTAATTTTTTTTATGTGAAAAAAGGAGGGTAAGTAATATTAAAAACTTGCTATAGGGGTTGTAGGACCTTGTAGGGTACCTTGTAAGAGGACGGTGGGGAAGCTTAGCCTTGGAGGCTTGGGAGCCTAAGATCTTCTCGTGCGGGGGATGTTGGGTCGGTGCCTCTCTGCTTCCGTCTCATCCTGCTAGGCAGGCTCTGGGGACGTGGGGTGGGGGGCGCTCGTGCTGCTGGTGCTGACGGCTTCTGGGGGTCCTGGCGGTTGAGAGCCGCGGGGCGCCTAGGGTACGGGCGTCGGGGGCGCGGGAATTCCAGCTTGGCATCGTCAGCCCGAGGGTTCGCCTAGCTGAATCTAGAATAGCTCAGCAGCCCGAGGTGACTAAGAAACAACCCCCGACTCTCTCTGGTGGTGAAGAGATATCGGGCGCTAGTAAAATATATCACCCCCTGACTGAAGGTGTAATGCGAACCGTGCCGATGTTGTTCGTGGCCCAGGGGTTACAGTGGGTCTCAAACGGTGCCTCGTAGATACCGGGCGACCTCTACGAGTATTAATGCCTAACCTCTGCATGCGGGGCTCTGTGGAGGTGGACCAACCTTTCCCTAGCTACTCGTGGGACTCAAAATGAATGTTCAGGATAAAAATAATAACCTTACGCAACCTGGTAGTGTGGAAGGAGGGAGAACCGCTTAACAAGAGCTGGTGACCCAAACAGAAGCACAACCAGTGCCTGCTAATACATCGGTGAACCTGGAAGGGGGAACCCATAACACGCCGGTGAACCTAGAAGGGGGAACCGAAACTACGCCGGTGAACCTGAAAAGAGGAACCGGAACTATGCTGGTGAACCTGGAAAGGGGAACTGTCAATAAAACAAAGAGAATGGGGAACAAGCAGAGGAGGAAAAAAAAACGTCAAAAAGGCAAGCCCTCCTCCTCTTTGCCCTTGACCCCCTCTCATACCAAAGGAGTCAAGAGACCCAAAACATCAAGCGATACTCTACCAGAGGGGCAAAGACCCCCTAAAAGAAACAACGTTGGACCGGGAGAAGGCTCCCTGTCAATTGCACAAAGGACAAACCCACTCACGGTAGTGATGGTTCCGGTGGAGTATCCAGATAAATGCTTCTCATCAAGTGATCTGATGAATCTTCGTCAAGAGATTGAGGAGCGCGTCGACCAAACAGAGGACGGGGAACTGCCAAGGTTCGAAGACTCTATGGTAAAGAACGGTGCAATGGTCGTCGTGCCAGCGGACCGATTCAGTAGGGAGTGGTTTGTGCGGCAGATGGGTGAGAAGAGTCCGCCAGGTGCTCCCATCCTCAGAGTAGGGGGGATTGAGCTCCTCCAGCGTCTGATTAGAGCCACGATCCTTCTATCTACAAAAATAGAAGCGGGAGTGGCGCTGAAGAGGCTGGGGAGGCTCAATCCGTCACTCAAGGTGGATGGCTGGAGGCTGTACGCGGTCTCAGAAACTCGGAAGCCAAGCAAACTGCAGCGACAACAGGGTCCAGCAGAACCAAAGGACCAGCAAAAGACGCAACCGGACCAAGGGTCAAAGGAGCAGTCAGAAGGTAAGTCAGACGAGGAGGGAATGATGCTTATTGTTGGCATTCCCGAATCGTCCATCAAAAGTCTAAGTTCATCAGACAACATGGCTTACTACGGTATGGGCAGAGTTGAAGTTAGATACTCTGTCAAGACCGTGGAAGCATCAAGTAATCAATAGGGGAACTTCCAAATGAAGGAGATCCTTAAAATTACTCAGATTAACTTGCACCACAGTAAAGATTCCTCAGCTCTTCTTGCGAGGAGTCAGTCTGCGGCGCACACATATGTATCATTGATACAAGAACCATGGACCGTCAAAGGCTCTATTAAAGGACTTGGAAGAGGTGGCAAAATTGTCAAAGATCCAACAGCAGTCAAACCCAGAGCGTGTATCTGGATCAAAGGTCTAGAAAACACGCCACTTATGGCAGTCATTACTCGAGATGTAGTGGCTACTAAGGTAAAACTCTCCATAAGAGGTGTTTCAAAGGAGGTAGTACTAGCTTCAGTCTATCTCCCCTATGAGGAAGAGATTCCTACAAAAGAGGTAATTAAGTTGGTGGACTAATGTGGCGAGAGGGATCTCCCTCTGGTTTTGGGATGTGATGCCAATGCGCACCATACGGTGTGGGGCAGCACGGACACGAATGCTAGAGGGTCGGCCCTACTCGAGTGCTTAGCCACCACTGAACTAGATATTCTTAATAGGGGTTCGGAACCTACCTTCTTTAATATAAAGAGAAGAGAGGTGATCGACCTAACACTGTGTTCACAAAACTTTATTCATGCTGTGCGGGATTGGAGAGTGTCGGAAGAACCGACGCTCTCTGATCATGCACAGATCACGTTTAATATTTGTTTTCTGTTTCAGGAGGTCAAATGGATTAGGAACCCAAGGAATACGGACTGGGGTACATACAAAAAGGAACTCTCATTAGCAATGAGAGAATTCCCTAAAAATATTGGGAACAGGGAAGAGATAGAAGGGGCGGCGAAAATGCTCCAACAGTCTATCATCTCGGCATTCTCTAAGAGCTGTCCTCTCAAGAAAGCGAGGACAGAATATGAGTCTCCATGGTGGAATCACAAACTGGAAACTCTTAAGGAGACAGTCAAAAGATTGTTCAAAAAGGCCAAGAAATCCAAAGAGGAGTTACCTTGGCAGAAGTGGAGGAACAAACAGAAAGAATACATAAGGGAGGTCAGGAGGGCCCATACGGAAGGATGGATGAAGTTCTGTTCGGAAGTGGAACAAGGTCCGGAGGCATCCCGACTTGACAAACTATTTGCACGGAATCCGGAGGCATGGTTGGGTGCCATTAGACTTCCAGAGGGTGGTTACTCAGTGACGGACAGGGAGACCTTGGGCTGCCTGATGGGGACGCACATTTCGGGTTTTATTAACTTGGAGGGTGGGGAGAGTGATCAACCTGATGACCCTTCACGGGTGAATTGGGGTCCTGGTTGCGATGGACCCGCTGACAAGTCAGCTAGGGTGAAGCTTGCAGCCGGGATTGTCTCCCCAGACCGTGTCAGGTGGTCCTGGTTCTCCTTTGGGCCGTTCAAGTCTCCCGGGGTGGACGGGGTGTACCCGGTCCTGCTTCAGCAGGGCACGGAGGTTATCCTCGGCCCTTTCGTGAGACTGGCGAGAGCCTGTTTGTTGCTGGGCTATACACCCGAAAACTGGAGGAATTTAAGAATAGTTTTCATTCCTAAACCAGGAAAAAGGAGCTACTCCACGGCAAAGGACTTAAGACCTATTTGTCTGATGTCCTTTTTGCTTAAGTCGATAGAGAGGCTTATCGACAGATACATCAAAGAGACGGTTTTCACACAGAATCCGCTATCACCAGAACAACACGCCTACACAGAAGGCAAATCTACCGAAACGGCACTGCACAAAGCAGTGTCATTAATCGAGGAAGAAATAGAAACAGGAGGATTCGCCATAGGAGCCCTCCTGGATGAAGAGGGGGCTTTCAACAATACCCCAACAGAGGCTATTTGCAAAGCAGCCGAGAATAAAGGAGTGCTGGACATGATCACGAACTGGATCCGTGACATGCTGAGTCACCGATTATTGGAAGTAACCAGGGGTGACACCACGGTCAGGGGTACAGTCGCAAATGGCTGTCCTCAGGGTGGTGTGATCTCCCCGATAAAATGGAATTTGGTGGCAGAAGGTGCCTTAACCTGTGTTAAAGAAACCGGATGCCATGTCATTGGATATGCCGATGATATAATGATAGTGGTGAGGGGGCGTTTCCTTGAACCGCTAGCAGATGTATTACAGGCAGCACTGGACAGACTTTGGAACTGGTGCAAAACCAACAAACTGTCTATCAAAACAGAGGTGGTGGTCTTCACGAGGAGGTATAAGTGGAAACTGCATAAAACCTTAAAGCTAGGAGGCCAAGTATTAACACCAAAATCCGAGGCCAAATACTTGGGGGTGATACTGGACAGCAAGCTACACTGGAAACCCCAGGTAGAAGAGTGCTGCAGGAAGCTCACCAATATGTTTTGGCTTAGCAGAAGAACTATTGGAAGGAATTGGGGACTTAAACCCTCAACCATCCTGTGGATGTTTAGGACAATTCTCATTCCTAGACTAACTTACGCAGCAGTGGTATGGTGGAAACGCACCAGCCAAACAACAACTGCGAAGCTCCTAGATAGGCTAAGGGGACTTGTCCTGAGAGCCATGACAGGGGCAATGAGGACTACTCCCATAGAAGCCCTGGGATTCTTGATGAGAGTGGCACCCTTACAACTGTATGTACAAGAGGCTGCTACAAGGTCTGCATGCAGACTGATTGCTCTCAACATGTGGACAGGGAGAGGTGAACACACTAACCCTCCTTGCCTTAAACAAGATGTACTATTAAAGATGAGGTCAGATTTGATGGTGACGAAATATCACTTCGACAATAAATTTGAGGTGATTTTCCCAACCAAAGAAGACTGGCTGTCAGGAAAAGGTAACGATAGAATACCGAACTCAGGCGACATCTGGTACACGGATGGATCAAAATCCGCAACGGGTACTGGAGCAGGCATCTATCGAAGGAGGCTTGGGAAGGGGACTATGGTCCCACTAGGCAAGCAGGCTTCAATTTTTCAGGCAGAACTGGTGGCTATACTGATTTTTGCTCAGATGGCACTAGATGCGAACAACCAAGACATAGCGAACATCTGTTCGGATAGCAAAGGGGCACTCATGGCCTTAAAAAGCTACAAAACTAAGTCTAGTCTAGTGGAGGAATGCATCAACTTACTAAATATTTTAGGAGAAAGATGCAGGAAACTCAAACTTTACTGGGTTCCCAGTCACGTGGAAATCAAAGGCAACAGGGTAGCAGACGACCTAGCAAAATTGTCTGCAAAAACACCACTAATTGACCCTGAGCCTGCTTTGGGAATTCAGATGAGCCAAATTAAAGAAAAAATGTGTCAATGGCGAGAGACACAACATAGAACAACCTGGAGGGATACACCAGGCTGCAAGCAAGCTAAAGCTCTGCTTGGTGATGATCCTAATCATGCGTAGCTGGCACGGGGTCTGAACCTAAGCAGAGAAGATGTAAACATAGTCGCACAAATAGCGACAGGGCATGGTAAATTAAATTATCACATGTACAATATGAAAGTAGCTGGTTCTCCTGCATGCAGATGGTGCGAGGCCGCCTTGGAGACAGTTCAAAACATCCGCTGTGAGTGTGAGGAACTAGCGACAACTAGAATGAAACACATAGGAATGGAGTGCCCTGACATTAACAAAATCAGGACACTTCCTCTGAATAATGTGATTTCCTTATATAAAGAGATCACGATACATTGCGTATCTAACTATGTCTAACCGCACATGCCCGAAACCCATCCATAAGGTTGTGGTGAAGGGTTGCTGGTGGGACTAAACTATGGGGCTGCGAAGGGCCTTTGGCCTAGGCAGCATTGGTGGTTCTATTCCCATAGAACTGCCTACCCGATATCCTTAATAATAATATTAAAAATAATTTAAAAGAAGTTAGATAATTCTGCTGTTGTTTGGATAATTAATGAAATATATATGCAATTTATTAAAAGGCTATTTTGTTTTTTTATGTTTGAGGGAATTCTATCATTCAAATAGTCCCGCCGCCAGACTGAAAGAAACTAGCGCCGAGAAGAACCGATCACCGCCGAAAGAAAGAAAACAGAAAATAAAGAAAGAAGAGTTTTTATATTAATGTGTTGTATTAAATTATAGTCGTAAGAGCGAGAATTAGAATTTTGAAAGCGTGCGTTATGTTAAATTATATTTAAACTATTGTAAAAGCGAAATTTAGTAAAAGAGAGAGTGCGTAGATATGTGTGCGAGTGTGAAAGAGAAGGAGAGAAAGAAAGTACGGCCGAGTGATGTACGAGTTGCGCGCGCAGTTCTTGTACATGCCGGACGGAGAGAGATTTAACGAACATCTTTTCATATATGCGAATTTGTCTTTAAAATTATAAAAAGAAAAAGAAAATTAAGTTGTAATAATACCAGATTTTATTTTTAAAGTTAATTGCAAATAGGGAAAGTTAAATTATTGTGAATATGAGTAAATGACAGTTTATTCTCGCCAGGAAATATTGTTGCCCCACCAAATCTCAGCATTGCGATTGGCTGATGAAATCGAGAACGACGTTACGGGTCGAAATTCGCCAGGCCCAGCGTCAGTGTACAGCGGGCCGCAGCAAAGAGTAGACGTGTCGTGAGAGTAGTAGAGTTTTGAAAAGGGTTTTTGTGTGTGAATTCGTGGAATTAGCGTGACGTGAGCGTGCAGAGTTTTATTTCGTGATTAAAATTATAAAGAGTTTGGGTGCGCGATTAAGGGAAAATTTAATAGATATTTTAATTGCTGAGTTTTCTTTGTATTATTTTTGGCGTGTGATTAATTTTTTTTATTATTTCGAGACTGTGTGTAGCGTCGTGGAAGTGTCGTGTAGAAAAGTGTTAGTAGCGTCTATAGGATTTTTTCTTTGTACGAGTCACCGTGCCTCCTAAGTACCTACGAGAGAGAAGCGAAAGGGAGAACGAGAGGATGCCACAGCGACAAATCACCTTCGCCTGGACAGAATCCACTAGAAATTTGCTTCTCTCGAATTTAAGGTAATCTCGTCAAAAATAAACCACGCGCGAAGAAAAGAAAATTTATTGTGCAATAAAATACGTTTTTTTAAAACGCGGGCATAGTGTAAAAGAAAGAAATAAAATTTATAAATTATCAGAAACAGTGGTATATAAAAAAAAGAAAAGAATTAGAATAGCACGGAGAGAAAGAAAAACGGTTGTACCATCGGAAACAAGATCAAATATCTTCACATGAATCAGTTTTCCAGTTAACCAACTTCATAACAAATATTTTAGGCTAAATTTCCTGAAGGAAATTTAGCCTAAAATACCTCGTTTCCTATTTGCCTAGAGTATCTTGTTATTGTTGAGAGTCCTGAGAGACTCGTTGAGAAAGCTGTAATCTATGCTTAAATTTTTTAGTTCTATTAAACTTGAGAAGTCCATGGTATAATTAATCTTAAGACCTTTGACCAAAAGACAATCTAAGCAAGGAGTCTGACCAATGATATTACTAACTAAACCCTCTAAATCATGATATTGATGTATTTTACCTATGAAGAGCTGGTCAATTTAGGGTCGTGAACCCACTCTACTAAGGGACCTCTCTTGTAAAAAAACGGAAGTTTCCATCTCTCGATAAGAATATTACCGCTGAACAAGTACTGCAGCAACATAATATCGTAAATCTCACGGTCACATCTTCTATAGTCCAACATGGACAGTGATTTGAGTGTGGTGTTAGCCCTAATAAAATCAGCAATGAGGTAGATCTAGATTCTTTTACAACCAACCATAGAGAGGGTTCTCAGTTTAGGTAAAGCTTGATTTTCTAAAGAGCTACAACTAAACTAGTTGTTATCTTTAAGACTCAAATTTTCTACAGTCTCGAAACAGACTTGGTAAGATGTTAAACGAATTCTCCTTATGGCTAGTTCTTCAATTTCCATCCAACTTTTTGAAATGTTTAATATATCAGACGTCACATCAATGTCGGTAAAATCTACGACTCTTAGCGCATGAAAGATATCCTATTGGTTCTTTAGAAGTTTAAACGCTAAGCTGCTGTTAATGTTGCTAGGAGTACCTGCTTCAAAAACAATACTTCTAAATCTAAAATGAGCGACATCAAATAACACGCGTTGCGCAGATTTGCCCTGATGATATATACTAACTGATAAATCAAAATCAGTGCGCAATATCAAGAAGTTTAATGATAATAGCATGCTTTAGACATAGAGTAGAAATCTTTAGCACTAAGATAATTTATGATCAAGAAAAGAACAGCCCGATTCCCAAGAATGAATAAGATCTGCCTAGAAAATAGACGAATGTCGATGTTACGAGTGACCACTGGAGCTCCCGGTGAATTCAGGGGCTTTCCATGCGTTCTAATGCGAATTTTGATGGTGTTTTCGCTGTCATACTTCCACAAGAGTCTGTCAGAGGCGGCAAGATGCTGGATACGGCGCGATGCGACTATGCTCTCACAAGTTAGAGATGCCAACGACTTTCATTTGTGATAATAAACTCTATCGACGACAACACTGCTACAGTTGGCTTCTTGCAGGACTTTAGAAATTCCTTCCTTTGAAAGGACCATATGAATGTTGTATAGCAATAACCTAAGAACCAACTGTTCGTTAATAAGCATGACAGGATGGTGTGTCATATGAGGTACGCAACCTGTTGCTATATTTGCATCGATATAATGAGTGATGCGTCTACTTCTGTACTTATTTTGTGCTTGTATTTTATACTCGTTTAGCATCAGCAACGCCGAAAAGTAATCTGCCTTGATCTTATGGCACTGTTGCCCGTCCTTGAATAGCTGAAACTTCTCGATGCTTCTAATGAACTCCTCTATGCTATCTGCAGAATAACACGGAGTAATTAATTGTTGAATACTACCATTAGTCGCGGTGTTAGCCATCAATCTATTACCAAATCAAGATACATATAACGATTTAAAACTAATTAACATGAATCTCGAGATACCTTAAACTAAGTTAAGGGAGATAAAGAGTACTCTTAGAGTAATTACAAGAATACTCGTGATTACAATATATCTAAATTTAAGCCTAGGCCTATATTTGGTACAGTTGCATTCTATCATAGTATCAAAAAAGATGCTACCAATCTGGTCATAATTCATTTGTTGATCATGGCCGACGTATGCCAAGGCGATCATGAATTCCCTGATCAGGCACGTCAGCTGTGTCAAAGCGATTCCGCAAAAATGTCGGGGTTTTCGTAACGTGCAACAATTGAGGATTATGCACCTCTGCCCAAGGTAGTGAGCCTGTCGCCCAAGCAATCATATTATACAAAAGGGATTCGATATCACTGCGTCTATTGTGCATGCCTTGGTGGACATCTCTGCTTCTGTAGAAGCTATGTCATTTCTATTAGTCAGACATGGTTGGTTCATGAGGGCCAGAATATATCTGAGTAACCTGCTCGAGGCCGTTTATATAGACTTATTCTCGGTTGTTCTGGTTAAAAAGTACCTTTGACTGTTCAATATTAGCAGGTATGTAATTCGTGCTGTGTAGGATCTTCAATGTCAGCACTAACTGCCAAGCTATCGCATGAAAGGTACCCTCCGTTAAGATAATCAAAATTGCCCTATCGCTGAAATTTTTATTTAACCTGGTAACTTTGTTTAAGATCGAAAATGAATAGTTTTTGTCATATTTGCAGACCGCGACCCCCCTTCCCCTGTTTACGGCATTAAAAAAATTACTTTTTCTCTGAATCTAGTCAGTAAAAAAATCTCAAGAAACTTGTGCTTATAATTTAAATGGTTACAGATCATGTAGAATTTTTTCATAAAGATTTGATGATGCTACATAACCTAAAAGGATGGAATAAAAATTAAAACCCTTCCTATTTTCACGGGAAATGCGGTTTAGGGCCAATTCTTGCAAAAAAACTTGTATTTTGTTTAAAAGCACTTGCCTAAATTTTTTCAGATATTTCCTGGAGTTGCGCCATAGTTAAAAATGCAAAAAACTCATTTTTCGGACGTTTTTGGCTGATTTTAGCTCATTTGTAGACTTTGTATTATTATTTATATTATGAAATTGTATTCTAGAACTTTATTTATGGATTTAATTATGCAATCAAGTCAGAAAAATAAGATTTACAAATATTCGCATCATATTTTTGCACGAATCCACATTTTAGATTAGGTATTTAAACACTTCTTTCATAATTTTGTTGATATTTCACTACTTTATATATAATAAAATCTCTTGAATATTATATTACTTTAATAAAAGAAAATGTTCTAATAAATAAGTCATTTCACAGGTACAGCTATATTAAGTACGGTCAAAATATTAATTTGAGATTACATATGAGTTAATGAATTTATATTTCGTAAGTAAAGCTTATTAATACAAACATTAGAATCATGATTTAATAACATGAACCTTGATTTTGGCATTTTTAACACTATGTAATCTAAATCTACACTTAAATCATACTTTTGTGAGAGCTATGTGGTCTATTAATACACTGTGTAAAAAAATGTGAGCATGCGAGTACATTGAAATCTTGTTTATATGTCTTATATTAATATTACAATATTAAATATATTTTTGTTAAAAAGCGCATATTATTCGCAATTATTTTATGACATTTGCCATCGTTTTAAAGATTATAAATAAAGTCTGTACATATGTCATGTATTTTATTATATTATCTCCATTGACATAGGTACGAATTCATTAACGTAACTCAAGTAATAATCGTTAGGCTGGAAGTTATAGTCTTTACTCAGTTCTTAGATATTTTATCTATGTTCTTCTTACACTTGTTCCATAAGAAGAACAAGGATAAAATATTTGAGAACTAAGTAGCGATTATAACTTTTAGCCTTAGACTTGAGTTGGCTCTATGAATTCGAGCCATAAAAAAACATTATGTTAAACGCTATTTCGTTACTAAAGAAAAGTAACATGTAAAATATTTTGCATATAAAATAACGAATATAAGTATTGAAATGGTATTACGAATATTAGTATAAAAAAATATCCTTTATTTATTAATTTTATATATTAGGTAAGGATTAATTTCTAACGTAATCGTAGTTTAAGACGATAATATTATTTCATGTGCTATATTACAATATTAGAATGAGTTCAACGTTGGCACTTGTCGAGTTCAGACGTTTTCGCTTGCTGTTCTGTTTACAGATCGCAAGTATTTGAGAGGCGTGTAAGAGGTATATGTGCTTATATCTTAATAGCTATAAGGAAGGAATTTATACATCGTATTAAGTGATATTGGAAGCATCAGATAATGGCTCCTCATAGAGAAAGCCAGTCTGCTTTCCAGGTAGTTGTTCAAAACGTTACAAGTCAAAAGAAAAGTTACTCGTTAGTTACGAAATCAGACAGATTTCCCAGAGATGAGCAAGCCGTCATGCTTGACTCATTGGAAAACTGTACACTCGACGATTACATAATGGAAATTTTAAAGTTAGTTATAAGTGAAGAAATAGTGGCTATTTCAAGAATCTCAAATAACAGAATATGTGTATATTTTAATTCTCAAAGTATAACGGACCAAATTACAGAGTCACGCAAAAGTATTAAAATTGGCAATAAAGTGTTATATTTCCTTCCATTAATAGCCTGCTCTAAACGAATTATTTTATCGAATGTAAGACCATCGATTTAGTACGAAATCTTAGAAAAGACCCTTTCTGACATTTACATAAAATTAGAGTCTGAGGTCACTTCCATAAGAGCAGGAGTCTCTGTCCCTGGCTGTGCACATATAATAAGTTTTCGACGACAAGTTTACATACAACCTGAATGTCTATCGTTAGTGCCGGAGTCGATACCAGTTAATTATAAGGGCAATATATTTCGAGTTTTCATCTCAACCGACACAATAAAGTGCTTTCTTTGTAAGGAGACTGGCCACGTAGCCAAACAATGACCGACAAATTTAACTAGTCAAAATAATGATCGAATAATAAGTAAGAATGAAAGTACGTACACTCAGAATTTTCCAGAACTTCCGAAAACAAACACTGAAATTCAAGATAGCGAACAAGAAGCAAATTGAAACGTAATCGTTGACACATCAACAAAAGAAAATAATCATGTTAATAAGGCCTCTAGTATAGAAATACTTAACCCACAAACTCAAAATATTTCGATTATACCTAAAGATAATAACTCTGAGCAAATCATTGATACTAACTTTAAAAGGCCTCTGTCTTTAACCTATTCAGATATAACATCATCACATTCTACAATCTCAAATTCCGACATTAATAATGAGAACAAGAATAAAAATTATAAAAAAATTCCAACTTATAACAAAAATAAAAAAGAAAAATCAAGGAAAAAACCTAGATTCGAAGTCTCTGTAACGGATATAGCAGCACAAGTTTCGCCAGCAAAAGAATTTATAGAAAGAAAATTAAACTCCTTTTCGTTAAATTATGATGAATTAATTAAGTTCTTACAAGATTCGTATGGTCATACCGACATTCCTAGCCTGGCCGAACAATATGTGAAAAATACTAGTAATCTAATGGAAATGCTAAACCAAATTACTACATACATAGAAGATAGAAATCTAAAAAGTCGAATATTAAGAATAAATAAAAGGTTGCAATTAAAAGACTTCAGTGATTCAAATTGTGAAGAAGGTAGCTCTCAAGAATGCGAGGATTAAGCTCTACTTTTTTTTCTTTTTAAATATGAATAGTAAAGATAAAGACTACAAAAAACTTCGAATGCTTTTTTGGAACGCACGAAGTATTAACAAACGTAAAACTATACTACCGCAACTACTGAGATATCGACGTATTCTTGTGTGTGGAATCATGGCTAAGTGATTCACATTATTTAACTAATAAACATCAAGCTACGTTCGCTCCCGGATTCGTCCAATTGCAGAAAAATCGAAGTCACTCAAGAGGAGGAGGCATTTTCATTATGGTAAAAAAGAACATCACTTTCAAAGAAATAACTATTCAGTCCCCAGATCCAAGCGTAGAAATGTGCAAAATAAAACTCACTAATACAATTCCAGCGATTGATATCATTGTATATTACCGAGCTCCGGGTGTCCTCTCCCAACAGGTGTATGACTCTATTATCTCTAAATTAGACAACAACATTCCATCTTTATTAATAGGCGATTTTAATGCGCACAACGTTATTTGGAACTGGGAAAAAACAGACGTAAATGGTGAAAGACTGGCTTAAAGCATTGACAATAGTAGCTTATTTCTACATAAATTCGATACCTTAACACATATAAATCCATCAAATTGTAAACACTCAAACATCGACCTTGCTTTTTCATCGTTAAATATAGTTGATAAAGTAGTGACTGAAGTGGGAGAGAACACTCATGGTTCGGATCATTACCCAATATTTTGTAACATCGATTTAGACAAAAATATTTACACAAAAAAATTATTTAAGATTAAAATCAAACGCACCCACTGGAAACAATTTTTAGATGAACTTGATGATGAATTCCAAATATTTATATCGGATAACTTTGCTTCTGCCCGAGCAGATATTAAGTACGAAAAGTTTACTGAAGTTGTTACCAGTTCTCTAATAGATAGTACTTCCAAAACAAACCGCTTGACCCAAATAAAGTAAATAATCCTGTACCATGGTGGGATGAAGAATGTTGTAAATTACAAAGACTTAAAAAAGCTGCTTTTAAAAAATGGAATTTTACTAAGTCAATGATAGATCGAATAGCCTACAATAAAATTAACTTCAGTACAAATAGCAAGTACGTTTGGAATAAGTGTAAAGTATTTAAGAATAAATAGACTAAAACTCAACCTATTAACGTCAACAATAATTTACAGAATTCAAAACATATTATTCAAGCTATAAAAAAAATTTGCTTACCCTGGTGTGAAACAAACCCTCAATTTCTACCAAACTGTTTCATCGACCAAAATAGCTTCTTTGACGCGCCTCTTGATTTTACTGAATTAAATTCCGTTTTAGAGGCAAAAAAAAATAAATCAGCAGCGGGGCTTGACGGTATCGATTATGAGGTTTTAAAGTATTTACCTATCAAATATAAATTGCTTATGTTGGACATTTTTAATGAAATATACCTTCAAGATTGTTATCCTGAGTCCTGGCAGAAGTCGTTCGTTCTATTCATAGACAAACCAAATAACAAAAGCGTAAGACCTATTACTCTTACAGCTAGTTTATGCAAACTCTTTGAATCTTTAGTTAAAAGTAGGCTACAATGGTATTGTGAATATTATAACATTCTACCAAATAATCAAGCGGGTTTCAGAAAGGGTCGATCATGCTCAGATAATCTGGCTTTACTTACTATAAAAACCGATCAAGCTCTGTCTAAAGGGAAAGATATGTTAGCAGTATTCCTCTATGTTGACTCTGCTTACGATAATGTTAACAGTGATGTCTTACTAAATAAACTGGCTTTAATCGGGTGCTCAGAATCATTAGTTAAATTTATTAAATTTATTACTCATAAAAGAAAAATTTTCACTGATACATTAAAGAACGAATTTAGATTTAGCTGTAAGGGGTTACCTCTAGGAGGGATACTTAGCCCTTTGTTATATCTAATTCATGTTAAGGACATCACTGTGGGCGTTTCTAAACGTGTAACAGTTACACAATTTGCTGATGTCATTAATGCTTTCTGTAGCTTTGATAATTTTTCTAAAGCTAAAGTTATATTGCAAAGAGCAATCGACACTTTGAACACCAATTTAACAGCTTTGGGTCTCTCACTAAAACCAGAAAAAAAGTGTTTTCACCCATTTTAATAAGAAAGGCATAGCTCCAGGGGACTCTGAGATTAAAGTTAACAGCACAGTTATTAAATCGAGTGCTTCAACAAAATTCTTGGGTATAACTTTCGAATATAAATTGTCCTTCGATTCTCATTAATATAACATTAATATGTTAAAAAAGGAGTGTAACAACAGAGCAAACATCATAAAGTTTTTATGCAGCGTAAAATGGGGAGCCCACCCTAATACTCTATTCACCTTCTATAAAAGTTTTGTCCGCTCTTTAATTGACTACGGTAGTTTTATATTTTATTTTAAGAAAGAAACCTTAGCTGACGCGCTTGAAAAAAATCCAGTATAATTGCATCAGAATAATTATGGGATATCGAAGGATGTCACCCACAAACATAATACTGGCAGAGTCAAAACTCCAGTCTATTCTAGAGCGAACAAAATTTTTATGCCAATGTTATCTCGCTAAGATTTTATCCAGCTCAAACTTACTAATTACTAATGTTATTAACTCTATAGCTATAAACACTAGTTACGACAGCATCGACAATACAGACAGTCGATTATTAAATTATTGTATATATAATGTTATCAATTGTGAATTCAGAATTTATAGAAATTTTCCGATGTACTGTTTTGACTACAAAATTGCTACCACTAGTATCGAATTCAATCACGAATTAGGTAAAAGTGTAAAAAATACCTCACTTCCCAACATACCTATAAAAGACTTCTTGAATAAAAATAACTTCCTAGCAATATACACAGACGGAAGCAAAGGTCAGGGTCGGTCAGTGGGAGTGGCCTGTAATTTTCCAGCCAAAAAAATCGATTTTAGCTATTCATTTGAATCCACAGCCTCAGTGTTCACAGCAGAATGTGCAGCTATATATAAAGCATTACAAGTAATTAAACATAGTTTAAATTCAAATTTTACCATCTCTACAGATTCTCTTAGCGCCCTTCAGGCTTTAAAGTCATATAGATTTGATATCAAAACAAATTATCATATATCGTTTGCTTGGAGGAAAAAAAGGACACGTCAAATTATAGTTGAAAAATCGGACACGTCAAATTATTCTTGAAGAACCGGACACGTCAAATTATTGTAGAAAAACCGGACACGTCAAAAAGCATTTTTTTTTTTAAATTCTGAGTTGGTACTACTGATTTGAAATGAAAAATTTTAAAATATGATAAGTAAGAATTCTTTTGATGTTTTTTTGATCGTTGATTGGAAATTTGAGGCCAAATAAAGATTATGTCATTTGTCAAAGAATGCATATAGCTTACTAAAAGCATTATTTAAATGAATTCGAATAATAAATTCATTTAAAAAAATAACTCACCATTGACAATCAGGAATAAACAATTTGAAATTATTAAAAATGATTGTCAGAGTTTATAATTTCTATGGTAAGTCAATCCTCCATTAAAATTATAATTAAAGAATAAACTTTGCTCGATTATTGTTTTTGTCTTTAGATTTTTTCTCAATGAATGTACAAACATATAAAATAATTTATTTTCTTACTGAAATAAAATTTATTTTTATTTTATTAATCAGTCAATGAATAATTAAACATTTAAATAAAATATTAATTAATAATAATTTTTAAATACACAATTATTATCTTACATATAAAAGAAATTTTTTCTTAAAATAAAATTTTTATTAATAAGTAATAAGAACAAATTTTCATTGATTATTTTTTTTGTGCAATCATGTTGAATTATTTTATTTTTACGAAAAAGAATTTATAATTGTATGAAGTTGAACTTTTTTTTTAAATCAGTAGTACCAACTCAAAATTTAAAAAAAAAATTGCTTTTTAACGTGTCCGGTTTTTCTACAATAATTTGACGTGTCCGGTTCTTCAAGAATAATTTGACGTGTCCGGTTTTTCTACAATAATTTGACGTGTCCTTTTTTTCCTCCAAGCAAACGATATATAAAATCAAAGAATTATATGTTTCATTGGTGACAGGCAATTCCCATAAGACCATTAAATTCGCTTAGATCCCATCTCACATTGGGATTGTGGGCAATGAGGCTGCTGACAATATTGCAAAAGATATTTCTAAGAAAAAACACAATAGTTGGTTACACATTCCATTCACAGATTTTTATCAAAATTTTAAGTTGAACTCTTTCTTAAACACCAACAAACTTAGCTTAGATCAAAGTAACGTAAAAGGCACTAAATACTTTAACCATTTCTTTAAAAATAACTCAAAAACTTGGTTTCACTCCTCATCTAAAACACGTAAATACATAGTTTCAGTAAATAGAATCAGAGCCAATCACTATAATGCAGCAGCCTCTCTAGCCAGGGTTAATATTGTAAAAGACCCAAAATGCTCAAACTGCGCCAAATATGATGAGGACCTCAACCATATAATATGGAACTGCTCCAGATTCGAAAAACAAAGACATAAGCTAATCAAAAAGTTGTGCGAAACACACATTCTTCTACCGAGAAACATTGAAAACATTATGTACTCACTCACTTATAAAATATGTACGCAAATCATCAGATTTCTCGAAGCCTGCGATCTATCAATATAATGTAGCCAACGTGTATATGTAAATTCCATGTATAGAAATATTTTTTTGGTTAATAAAGTAAAGCAGATATAAAACTTTCTTCAAAGTCTTCAAATGTTATATAAAAAAATAATATTAGAATAACATTGTATAATAAAAATTGATTCTATATTAAATGGTTCGTTACAATTATTATCGTAGATGTTTGAGAAGATCTTTTAATAAAATATTAGGGCAAATTTTCGAATTATAATTTGTATAAGGTTCAGATAATAAATCCAAAACCTTTGATAATATATAGTCATTAATATCATCGATAACCTTAAAACTTATTTAATTCTCACTGTTGGCAAAATATTGTGGTGTTCACATTGTTTATTATCAAAGGTATCTTAATAAATTCATTTTTAGGTTTTAATTTTTTAGTGCAAATATAAAAAGGTTAACATTATTATACTTCTAAAGTAAGAATAAAAATGTAATTATATAAAATAATTAATTTCTTAAAATTTTAATTCGCTTAAGTCAGCTGTATACCGACACAGTTACCTGTTTTACCGAATCTATTTAAAATTTATTTTTTATAAAAACTAATAGCTTCAGGCAGAAATAAAGAGATGGTTTCGATTCGTGTAATAGAAAGCAATATTTTCTCTGATAAGAATCATTTAATTCCACCGCTTTATTTTCAAGAAAAGTTGGAATAACTTGAAAATCCTATTATTTGACACTAATTTCTAATTTTTTAAGTTATTCCAACTTTTCTTAAAAACGAAGCAATAAAATTAATTCATACTAATCAAAGAAAATATTACATTTTATTAAACACATCGAAACCATCTCTTTATTTTTGCCTCTTGTTGCTAATTTTGGGAAAAAAGTCAATTTTTTAATTAGAAAAGGACAGAGATACAGCGGACTCTTAAGGCTTATTTTTATTATCAGTGGTATCTTAATAAATTCATTTTTAGGTTTTAATTTTTTGGTGCAAATATAAAAAGGTTAACATCATTATACTTCTAAAGTAAGAATAAAAATGTAATTATATAAAATAATCAATTTCTTAAAATTTCAATTCGCTTAAGGCTTATTTTTCCTATAAAATTTTAATCAGATTTTATACACTTATAAATTTATCTTGAGCTGTTAAAGTTGAATTCATATCAATAGTTCAATGTTGAGAAAAATGCTGATTTTTGAAAATATTAATTATATGTATACAAATATAGGTAAATTTCAAACACATAGATTTATAAATTATTATATATTTGAGTTTTCGTCTAGTGTGTGTAAAGAAATAATTGTAAAGATTATTAACTAATTATTTTATCAAAATAAAAAGGTCTACTATTATAAACTAATAAAACTACATACTTGTAACTAGTAGGAATTGTTATAGCCAACATTAATATATAAGTTTAAATATAAAAGTATTGTCACTGATGAATACGATCATTTAATTAATAAGTTAGTGTATTAGAAATATTGAATATTCTTAAAAAGTAAATTATCTTTCTATTTGTTGATTTTATTCGTTAGAAATCAATCCTTACCTAATATATGAAATTATTAACTATAGGATTTTATTTTCCATACTAATATTCGTAATACTGTTTAAATACTAATATTCGTCATTTTATTTACAAAATATTTTACATGTTACTTTTCTTTAGTGATGAAATAACGTTTAACATAATGTTTTTTATGGCTCGAATTCATAGACCCAACTCAAGTCTAAGGCTAGAAGTTATAGTCGTTACCCAGTTCTCAAATATTCTTTCCTTGTTCTTCTTATGAAAAAAGTGTTAGGAGAACATAGATAAAATATCTCAGAGCTGAGTAAAGATTATAACTTCCAGCCTAACGATTGTTACTTAAGTTATGTTACTGAATTCGTACTTATGTCAATGGAGATAATATTATACAATACATGATATAAGTGTAGACTTTATTTATAATCTTAAAAACAATTGCAAATGTCATGAAATAATTGCGAATAATATGCGCTTTTTAACGAAAATATATTTAATATTGTAATATTAATATAAGACATGTAAACAAGATTTCAATGTACTCGCATGCTCACATTTTTTTACACAGTGTATTAATAGACCACATAGCTCTCACAAAAGTATGATTTAAGTGCAGATTTAGATTACATAGTGTTAAAAATGCCAAAGTCAAGGTTCATATTATTAAATCATGATTCTAATGTTTGTATTAATATGTTTTACTTTCGAAATATAAATTCATTAACTCATACGTAATCTCAATTTAATATTTTGACCGTACTTAATATAACTGTACCTGTGAAATGACTTATTTATTAGAACATTTTCTTTTATTAAAGTAATATAATATTCAAGAGATTTTATTATATATAAAGTAGTGAAATATCAACAAAATCATGAAAGAAGTGTTTAAATACCTAATCTAAAATGTGGATTCGTGCAAAAATATGATGCGAATATTTGTAAATCTTATTTTTCTGACTTGATTGCATAATTAAATCCATAAATAAAGTTCTAGAATACAATTTCATAGTATAAATAATAATACAAAGTCTACAAATGAGCTAAAATCAGCCAAAAACGTCCGAAAAATCAGTTTTTTGCATTTTTAATTATGGCGCAACTCCAGGAAATATCTGAAAAAATTTAGGCAAGTACTTTTAAACAAAATACAAGTTTTTTTGCAAGAATTGGCCCTAAACCGCATTTCCCGTGAAAATAGGAAGGGTTTTAATTTTTATTCCATCCTTTTAGGTTATGTAGCATCATCAAATCTTTATGAAAAAATTCTACATGATCTGTAACCATTTAAATTATAAGCACGAGTTTCTTGAGATTTTTTTACTGACTAGATTTGAAGAAAAAAATAAATAGTGAAAAAGTCATTTCTTTAATGCTGTGAACAGGGGGAGGGGGGTCGCGGTCTGCAAATATGGCAAAAACTATTCATTTTTTATCTCAAACAAAGTTACCAGGTTGAATAAAAATTTCAGGGACAGGACAATTTTGACTATCTTAACGGGGTGTACCCTTTGGTGTAATAACAGTCTAAAATTTGAGTCCGTTAGGCTTTTGTCCAAACTAGACCTTCTTAATGTTAACACAGTACTTTTTGTCTACAAAAGAAATAACTATTTGATAATTTGCCGTAAATCATCTATAAACTATTGTTTAAATTAGGTGATTAAATAATTTCAAAACGTATCATTTCTCATAGTCTTCATCACTATAATGTTTTACAAAAAAATCTTAATTTTAACGTTACGCTTACATTGTTACATAACTTCAGATTTTCTTGAATATATTTACAATAATATTTGCTTAAAATATGTAAATAATTTATGATTTTATTTAAAAACGGCGTTCTAGAAATTAAGCTCATAAATTATAAATAACAATTTCATTTTATAAAAAACATAAATAATGAAATTTGAATAAATAAAAAGAGCTTATTCTTCGATTTTGGTTTTTGTTTGAATTGGATCCTAGAATCATATCCAAAAGGAAAATCTGAAGTGCAAAAATTTCACGGTTAAAATTACTCAAGGACCACCGTGCTATGTGTTTTTACAATCAATGATACAGTAACAACCATGATATGGCATTATTATAAGATCTTCCTATTTACCTAACGTACACAGTATCCTATTTTTTTTCTAATGTTGCCACCATGAAAAGAACAGTCGACTTACATACCCTTACTATGTAAATTCTCGGTGTGAATAGTTTCATTTTCGTAATACATACAAATCCAATAGCCTTTTTTGAAATTTCCAGAAAATAACAATTGAATATATTCCCTATTTGTTGTTACTGGTGGAATATTACACGGGTTTTGAATCGAAAGTGTAGATTGCATATTGAATGTAGTACTCGAACTGAGAACGTTATTAAATTCTACAACATGTTTGTCAGTCAAAATAGAGGCATCTTCGCTAAATGCTCTAACACCTTCTTTACAATTAAGTTTTGCTCGTCTGTTAAACCCATTATATGCTAAAAAAATACTTTTAATTGTTAAATTTGTTATTGATTTTCTAATTTTTTAATAATTAAATTATATTTTGTTTTTAGGGTCTTTATTAATAGCTGGAAATAAAAAAAATATATTATCATTGTAAAATCTTAAATATAAAAATAATATTATTTAACTTTTCAAGTTTCAGACTATGTTGATGTTCTAAAATATATTTTTTTTCTGTAATTAGATATAAAATGAATTTTATTTTTTTGACGCGCATGATTTTTCGCAATAAACTACGTTTATTTTCAGAAATATAGTATAAAAATTGCTAAACGTCTAAAAAAATGTACATAAGACTTTAGTAAACAACTTCCTTGCTTGAAATTTTATGCTTGAAAAGTGTTTACTAATAAATTTTAATCGCGAACACAATTTCTCGCTTTTATAGTTATTGTATTACACATATATATGTATGTATATGGGCGATTCTCTGACAAATCACCTGACTAAAATTTTTATCTTCTGAAAATTTATTTACATATCCTTCTCCAACTCACAAACTGGCATTAATGGGTCGAGAGTGCGCACGTTGTAATTCACCATTGGCTAGATCGACGTCTACTGTCCTTTGCTCGAAGTTCAGCTCTATTTTTTATGTGCATTGTTGTCTTAATCATTAGTTTGTCTCGTCAACTCATATCGTCTGTGGTAGCTGTATAGACATTTAAGTGCGTAGTGAGATAGGCTTGCAAGGACCTATTGCGCAATCGGCGAGTGATCGTACTGTCGTTAATACTTTTTCATGCACTGACTCTCCGTCCAAGGCACTATTATCTATTTCCTCGACCAGTAAAGCTTTGACAAAGCGTGTGGCCTCTCTTTCTCCTTCTGAGGAGTCGGTGCTGAGACGACGCTGTGCTGACGTTCCAACCACACTAGCTCCTCAGACTGTTTCATCTGAGGTGGAAGTCTCTCTCACTCCCAAGTCGCCATCTGCTTGTTCTTTTTCAAACGCTGCTCTTATCTCCAGCAATATATCCAACCTTACCGAACTTCTAGAGGCGTTGAAACAACAACAGTCGGAACTAAATGCTCGACAAACGGCGATACTCAAGAGACAGGCTGATGAACATCATGAGCAGATTAGGAAAGAATGAACTTTAATTTGAGAGGAACAGCGCGATCTCCGTACGTTATTTCAGCAGCATGAGGTTGAGATGAATACCATCAAATCTGTCTTAGCTCGTCTTTATAGTGCTGTTCAGACGGATGAGTGTAAGGTACTCATCCCAGGCATTCCTTTGTCGGTCAACATTTCCGATCATGATGTTCTGAGCACAATCTTCAGTGCTATAGGTTTTCAGTTTAATCAGGTATTTGTTGTCAGCACCCACTAGTGGTCGCCACCGTCGAAACCTGATATGGATGTTGACCAACCACCTACTTCAAGTAATGCAAATAATTTTTCTTCTTTTAATGTACCATCCCGTAAATTAGTTTTTAAATGTATTTCTGCCACCGTAAGAGACTCTATTATGGCTACAGCCACCAAGCTGCGCTTTAAATCTTGTTTTCAACTCTTTGGTGCGGGTGAGGAGGATGATAAAGTGTTCCTAAGAACATTATGGCCAAAGGAGACTTATAAACTGCTCAAATCTATTCATAAAATTTCTCGAGAGAAAAACTTTTCTGATCCATTGCTTAGGTCTTTGACAGTCTTTATGAAGACTTCTGTTGAGGCTAAACCCCGTACTATCCGTACTGAAGCTGATCTCACTGTTTTTAATGATTCTCAAAGAAACTGACGGTGTCTCAAGTCTGATGTGATTTTCTTAATTCTAATCATGGTTCTAATTACGTAATTACTGTTCCTGCGTTATCGAAGCGCAAGGACAATTTACTTGTTTCTAATATAAATGTAAATAGACTGAAGTTGCATTTCAACCTAATTGAGATTTAGTGTCTCGACAAAGGTTATGATCTTTTAGCTCTGTCTAAAACTTTCATGTCAGCACATGATGATGGTGCCATTTTAACTAATTCTGGTTATGATCTTTTTTGATTAGACAGAATTGGTAAAGAGGGCAGTGATGTTGTGGCTTACATTTGTGAGAAGTGTAAGGTTACACTTCTACACCACTTTAACCCTACGTTTAATAACATGCCCAAGTATTTGCTGCTTGATGTTGAAGCTTTGAAAGAGAAGCTTCTCTTTGCCATAGTTTATGCCCATCCTAAGGCTACTTACCCTGCTTATTTCTTTAATATTCTGTCTGGCCTCAGCAGTAAATAAAAAAATATCCCTATCACAGGTGATTTTAATGCGAATTTGCTCGTAACCAATTATGCCTTATCGTTTCTCAGAAGGAATGTCAAGTCACTTTCTCTTTACATAGTTCTCTCGGAACGAACATATCATGTAATTCCCAAAAGTTTTATCTTACACACTTGGCTCGACTTGTTCATTGTTAGTGATGCTGATTCGGTAGTATTTTATTCTTAATTTGAGGTTCCATTTATAGCGGGTCACGACTCGATTGAACTGCAATTGGAGGTTTCCAGACTTCTTAGCTCTCTAAAAAAGTTTTATGCTCGTAGGCTAGGTTCTGTAAATACTGATTCTCTGAATGCTTTCCTTGCAAATTCCTTTAAGGATAGCTCACTTGAGACCAATTGTTTTGTTCATAGTAATGTAAGTAATACTGTTTTCTCCTCTTATTCTTTTGTTGATCCTAAAATAACTAATTGAAGATCTAACCTTGATGAGCAGGTTAATGTTTTCTCTACAGCTTTTATTGATGCCTTTGACAGTTATGGTCCTCTTAAGCTGAATGTTATACGTCCTCCGAATAAGCCCTGGGTTTCTCACGATATCAGGTTGATAATAAAGAAGCGTGATCAAAGTTATCGCTAGGATGCGAGAACTGGCTGTGACGAGGACATTTAGAGATATAAGTATTTTAGAAGCGAAGCCTCTAACAGCCTTGATACTGTTAAGGTTAATTATATTTCTACTCACTAGGAGAGTGTCACACCTCTGGATCACGGATTTTGCTCAAACTTCGGGATAAGTTTCCAGATGATAAAATATGGAAAAAGCTAAAGTTATAGTCACAAACACTCAATATTTCCCTAGTTACAGGCAATTAAAGAAAATTACTAAAAAAGTTATTAGATTTTTAAACGCATATAGTTCTTTAGTATTGATAGATAGAAGCTTAAAACTTTTTTTAAATTAAAGCTGAGCTCAAATCCTTTCGAAACAGTAGTTACAGCATATCAAAATATTATTTTTTTCCAAAGCTAGAGCGTAATGAAGATTGCACCTAATTTCAGCTTTTATTATTAATTAATGTTTTAAAAAGAAAATTCAGGTCCAATCCTTATTACGCTCTAACTTTGGAAAAAAATAATATTTTGATATGCTGTAATTACTGTTTCGAAAGGATTTGAGCTCAGCTTTAATTTAAAAAAAGTTTCAAGCTTCTATTTATCAATACTAAAGAACTATATGCGTTTAAAAATCTAATAACTTTTTTAGTGATTTTCTTCAATTGCCTGTAACTAGGGAAATATTGAATGTTTGTGACTATAACTTTAGCTTTTTCCATATTTTATCACTTGAAAACTTATCCTGAAGTTTGAACAAAATCCGTGATCCGGAGGTGTGACACTCTCCTTGTCAGTTAAATTCTGCCACTGATGCCAGGGGGATATGGTCCTCACTTAACAAGCTAAGTTTAGTTAGGAAGTCACTGCCTTCACTTCTTCAGTACCTTTTAAAGACTTTGCTGAAGTACTGTTCATCTGCTGCTGGCGACTGTCTTCCATTGACCCAGAGAGGTGTTGATGAGATACTGAGCACGCCTCTGTCTGACTCTCGGCCGATCTTTGATGTTATCAAGATTAGTAGCTTTATCATGTTTGCATCTTCAAAGTCTTCTGGGTGCGATAGTATCTCCGTAGATATGCCTAAGCTTGCCGTAGCCTCTGTCCTTGGATCAGTGACAGCGCTTGTGAATGGTTCTCTTACTTATTTACATTTTCCAACTGATTGAATGAGAGCTTTTATTTTTCCTTTGGCAGAATTTAAATCTGTCTCTGTACCAGATCAAACGCGACCTATTGCTAGACTTTGTGAGATTTCCAAGGTTCTTGAAAGAGTTGTTCACAAACAATTTTCGCAATTTCTTGAGTTGAATAATTTTTTAAATAAGCACTAGTCTGGGTTCAGGCCAGGACACAACACCCAATCAGCTCTTCTCAATGTTGTGGAGAATGTTAGGTTGACCATCGATAGAAGAAAGTCACGACTTTTCTTCTTTTCGACTTCTCTAAGGCTTTTGATATGGTACCTCATAGGTTGCTCCTCCATAAGCTGCGTGGTTTTGATTGCTCTGACGGTGTCATAAAGTGGTTCGCCTTTTACTTTCAAGGTAGATCGCAGTCTATCGAGGGGCTGGACTAAAATGCTACTTAGTTTTGGATAAGTATTGATTCTGATGTTTCATAGGGCAGTGTTTTGGGCCTACTATTATTCTCTTTATTGATCAATGATCTGCCCGTAATTCTTAAATATTCAAAATACATATTGTATACGGATGATTTGAAAATTTATCGTTCATTTTTCGCTAGTGATATAAAAAAAAATTGTTGTTATCAATTGTGATGTCGAAGCCATTGTCAAATGGGCTTCAGCCAATGGTTTCGAACTCAATGCTCTTAAAACTCAGTTCATCATTCTTGGTAGTGAGCAGTTCATATCTAGGCTTTATTCTTCTCAAGTTTCACCCATTGTAGTAAACGGTCGGCCTATTCCTTTCTCTAACGAAGTCAAAAGCTTGGGTTTATGGTTGGATCAGACTCTCAACTGGAAGAAACAAGTAAATGCTATTGTCGGTAGAGTGCATGGAGTGCTTCATTCGCTAAGGTTTTATAGGCGCTCGCTTTCGAAGAAGTCCAGGAAAGACCTTGTTGAAACACTGATATTTTCTTTCTTTGATTATGCCTATGTAGTCTACAACGATCTCTTCAATTACCAAAACTTAAAACTTCACAGGGCCCTCGACGCCTGTGTGAGATTCGTTTATGGTAATATTGCCTTTTACGAGCGTGTAACTTCCTATAGGCTTAATCTCAGTTGACTTTTGGTTTAATCGAGGCGAAAGTATTTCACGATTTCGTTGGCACATTTAATTATTTCGGGACGCAGTCCACCTTTCTTAGTCAACCGGTTCATCAGGGCTGACATTGATTTTAGAGTTTGTTTTTTGAATCGTAGGCCACCTAGAGTTCTTCTCTGTCCACCTGTTCGCACGAGTGCCTTGCAGAATTCGTTCACGCACCTCACTACTGATTACAAAAATGAACTAAGTTCTGCAACTTTCACTCCAATTTCCTTCGTATTAGGTTCTAGTAGGGCATTCAAAAAGCACAGACTCGACTGGTTACTCAATGATGAGCGCGAGAATTGGCGTAGGGAGACAGCTCCTCAGGGCTGAGTTGCTGTGGAATCACCAGCTGGCGTGTACAATTTAATTTAATTTTCATCAAAACGCTTGCATTATTTATTTAAACTATCTTAAACTTCTGCTTACTTTTGCTTCTATGGCAATTTAAATTGAGCTTAATTTTCTCATTTAATACTTAAGAGGCGGCCGTATAGTTCTGTCCTTGTCTAATCTTAATTTTCCTTATAATTAGTAAACTAAATATTTTTATACAAAAGTAAGGGCAGAGCCCAATAGATTTAAGGATGAATAGACGATTCTATTCTATTAAAAAATATAAAATATTCATTAGTTTTCGAGTGAAGTCTGAAACGGAAAAAGAGTTGAACACTTCAATCAAATTTAACTCTTTTTCCGTTTCAGACTTCACTCGAAAACTAATGAAAATTTTATATTTTTTCATAGAATAGAATCGTCTGCTCATCCTTAAATCTATTGGGCTCTGCCTTTACTTTTGTATAAAAATATTTAATTTAGCCATAATAACGAAAATTTAGATTAGACAAGGACAGAACTATACGGCCTCCTCTTAAGCGTGTAGTCATAACTATGAACAGCGTTATTTTTTATTGTTATTCAGTGTTCTTCTATTTTGAAATTTTTGTCTTTTTATTTTCATTGCAATAGTTTATATTACGTTGATTCATTGTATTTTTTAGGTACTTGTTGAGTCATACAGGGTAGAACTCCATGATTAATAAAAAATTTGTCAAATCAAATCAGAACAATCCTGAAAATTTTTAGATCATTGCTCTGCTTATTTTTGGAGCTCTACAATATCAAAATTAGGCTATTTCCTGATTTTTTCGATTTTAGACACTTTTTAATTATTTCTAGCTCCACAAATAAGCATTTTTTGCTATATGTTTATTTTTACTTTTTTTAAGGAAATTTTCTAAATTTTTAGAAAAAATTATTTATAAAGTCATACAACTAAATCAGAAGTTTAATGTGCACAATTTGAGTTTTAAAATCTAAGAATTTAAGAGTTTGCTTCTTTCAACGCACACCAAAAAATTCATGAAGATAGATTTTTTTAGTACAAAAGTATTTGTCTGTGTCTCAGAACAGAATATATTTAAATAAGCATATAATTGTTTGTAATTTCAAACAATATATTGTAACCTTTACCTTAGTTATCTTCTGAAAAGGATTGCACTATGTGCACATATAGGAGGAGATAAGGAATGTTAAAAGGTTGCTTTTCGAATCAATACCCGTTTGTGGTACGAACGTCATGCCGTATTCACTGTGGGGTCTTTTAATTCTAGTGTCAGTTGTTAGTATTGCAATATAATAACACCTCTTATATGCCAAAAATTTTGATACCATTTCGTTTTATAGAAGAACCAAATCTCAATATTCAATTGTTTCTTAACTTGAATTTACTAAAGCTTTACCAATACATTATTAATAATAATTAACTTCACTATTCACAAAATTAATACATGTGATAATTAGACATAATGATTGCTTATTGAATAAGCATGACTCTAAATTTAAATCATTAACTTATTAATGTAAGATCAAGATTATTTTATTAATTTGTTACATGAATTTCATTCGAATTGAACTACTTTAAATATTTCACGAAAATATTTAAAAGTGAAATATTATTAGGCAAATGATCCGTGGTTTCTACTACCAGTGCAGAGCCAGGATTTTATATCTGACTTCTCGCGGACTTGTAGAAATAAACAAAGAAAATGACTCTTGACAAACAATCAAATTTTAATTATAACTCTATTATTTAGAAGGTGACCAAAGAGTGCCCTACAAAAGAAATCTAAACGACTAGTTCGCTCTCGATTGAGCCGCCGACACCGCTATCTTCCTTCTCTTACGCATTTTAAGGAAAACTTGATCTAATTTTAGATCGCTTTCTCCTTCACATCTCCATTTTCACACTATGGTTCTCACTGGGAATCTCTCCACCTCGAATACTTTATAGGCGCTGCAGAGGGGAGAGAAAATATTGGTGCATCATTTACGCATTACAATTACAGGTGCGCTTAAATATGTGCCGGGCGTATGTCACATCATAGGCATGTACCGGCGCACATCCAAGCGCGTACATATATCTAATTGATTTTCATTTTGTACGACGATGTACCATCTAACTGTTACACCACTGCGACGTACAAAATAAAAAGCAATAGCATTATCGATGCGAGGCTTATACTCTCGCTAATATGATTATAAAACTAAGAGAGAATATACGCTCATAATAATCATACAGAAATAAGTCTTTAAATACATGTTTTAAATTCATTCTTCTTACGTCTTATTTCTTTCTGTCTTTTACTTTCATATTTATTAATTTATTATGATTTTATTTATTAAGGTGTAGTTACAATATCACTTGCAACTATTGTTAGACAATAATTTCTTATCTTAAGTTTATAAGACATAAATATAATTTCGCATTCAACGATTCACTAACTGCCTTCATCATATTTTCTATAATACGAAATAATTCAAATGAAACTGTTTTCAAAATTAAGTAATGCAATAATTTCAATTGATGTACTTGATTGAATTTTTTAAAAATAAAATATTAAGAGGACGCTGTATCTCTCTATCCTTTTCTAATTAAAAAATATAAGTTTTTTGAAAATCTAGTGATTATTGATAGAAATTAAAGGTTGTCCGCTACTTGTTTAGTAAAAATTAATATTTTCTCTGATGAGGACCAACTAATTTTGTTGCTTTTTTTTCAAGTAAAGTTTGACATACTTAAATAACGTATTCTCTAGCCTTACTTAGGATTTTGTAAGTATGTCAAACTTTACTTGAAAAAAAAGCAACAAAATTAATTGGTCCTCATCAGAGAAAATATTACTTTTTACTAAACAAGTAGCGGACAACCTTTAATTTCTATCAATAATCACTAGATTTTCAAAAAACTTACATTTTTTAATTAGAAAAGGATAGAGAGATACAGCGTCCCCTTAAGCGATTTCTAATTCATTGATAGATGTTATAGGTAAGAATCATACTACACAGCTGATGCTTTGCCATTAGGTTGTAATTACAAGACACATAATATCTTGCGGGAATTTATAGATCTATATCTTGAATTCATAGACCTAACTCAAGTAACGATTGCTACTCAAACCTAGTTTTGTCTTTGTCTCTTTCATGATAAGGAAAAGGACAGATGATATAATTGTTACTTGAGTCACGTTTATAAATTCGAATCTAACTCAAGCAACGACTCAACTCAAGCAACAGTGTTACTTGACCATTGATAATACTTGAGTAACATTTATACATTTGAGCCGAACATATTTGTTTCATTTTATGTTTTATGACTGATCGTAGCAACCTCTGAATGCAATAGAATTAATAAATGTAGGGTAGGCTAAATAATTAATTATTTATTAAAATAAAAGTTAATAGTATATTGTGGAAAATCTGCATATAGAGATTGTTACGTTCATAAACGTTACTCAAATAACATTGATACTTAAGTAACAACGTTGCTTGAGTTGAGTCGTTGCTTGAGTTAGGTCTATGAATTTAAACTAAAAAATTGATAAATCATAACCATTGTCCTTCCTATGACGCAACTTCTATCTCGCATGTGTATGTCACCAAGTGTAATCAAAGCCTTATGAGAAAATAAATATAGGTGCAAGGAGAGACAGAGATAGTTTATTTCCTTTTAAATGATAAGGAAATCGAACATGTTGCTAGAAAAAGAAAAATTGATAAAGGGCATCCCCATCTGACAAAAATAAAATTACTAAAGTTGGATACGATGGATGTAGAAAAACCCTAGGTACCACTGAGATCTGCAAAAAAAACGAGCCTTGAAAAGGCTTCAGAAGTCCTCGTAAATTTATTCAATTTAAAATACTCAATGATTCCACCATTATCAAGAAATGACAAATTATGTTATACGTGTTTAGGTAAAATACGAGAAATATGTGCATGATTAAATTCTAGTTTTCAGAGTAAGTATCCTTGGAAATAATCTAAATGTAAAATATGTTGTAAGAATAAATCATTATTTCAATATTCGTTTTTCATCATTCACATATTTATATAGGTGCAAGTCAGAAATTACTCTCAGAGAATTTAGATAATTTGAAGATTTCGGAAGAATTGATTAAAGATAAAATGGAAACGACAACATCATCTGTAAATTATATTAAACGCTTAAAGGATATTCTTGAAAATATGAAGATAAAATATAATAATAAAGATACAACTAGACAGGAGAAATTGCTAATTCTAAGTTTACTACTCTTCAGTTGGAGTTATAAGGATATTCAAGAACATCTTAATGCAACAGAGTACATGCCCAAATTGTCGAGGCAGCCAATCATTAAAATGGGACCAACGTCAAAAGCCTTATACTCAAAAAGAGGTATGTTCATATTTAATATAGAATTTGTAATAATCCCTTGCTTGACAAATGTAAACCAGTTAAAATAAGTCTTAACTATTTGGACATTTTGAAACATTTTTAAAGATAAAATATTTTCATTGAATCAGATATTATAAAATAATATAACTTTTTAAAATTTATCTCATAGCTGATACTTTATTTTAAATTCATTTTAGAAAAGATTCTTTCAAAAAAAATAAAATAAAAAAAGGATTGTAATAAATTTCTACCGGTGTTCTATTGGTTTCTCTACTTTTGCAAAAATTCGACCCAAGTACTGTTTAATAGCTGGAAGTAGTGGAACTCACTCAGTTTGTGTTAGCTTAAGAGGACGCTGGATCTCTCTATCTTTTTCCAATTAAAAAATGTAAATTTTTGGGAAAACTAGTTATTATTGATAGAAATTAAGGGTTGTCCGCAACTTCTATAGTGAAAAACAATATTTTGTCTGATGAGAGCAAATTAATTTTATTGCTTTTTTTTAAAGTAAAGTTTGACATACTTAAATAACGTATTCTCTAGCTTAATTTAGGATTTTGTAAGTATGTCAAACTTTACTTGAAAAAAAAGCAATAAAATTAATTTGCTCTCATCAGACAAAATATTGTTTTTCACTATAGAAGTTGCGGACAACCCTTAATTTCTATCAATAATAACTAGTTTTCCCAAAAATTTACATTTTTCAATTAGAAAAGGATAGAGAGATACAGCGTCCCCTTAATCCATCAGAATGTGAGATTATTAATATCAGGTATGAAGTAATATAAAATAAATAAAAAAATTTCGTTGATCATCATATTGTGACCTCACTTAGATAAGAGAGGAAAAATCAAGTAATAAAATTAGAAAATAATGATAATTTGAGAGAGAATCAGGAAATAAAAAGAATAAAATAAAAGAAAGTTAAAAGTAAAATTATTCTCTCTCAAATTCCAATCATCACGTTAAAAGCGTAGATAGTAAAATTATAATTGTGTCTCTTTCTATCTTGCGCGTCAGAGCGGTGTAACAATTAGACGTCATACCGACGCGCAAGATAGAAATTAATATAAAATATGTACGCGCTTGTATGTGTATCAATAAACGCCAATAAGATGATGTATGCCCGGCACACATGCAAGCGCACCTGTATTGGAATATATAGATGTAATAGAGATCTCTCCCCTCTTTAGACCGTACACAGGATTCGAGAAGGAGAGGCTCTACATACACAATGTGGTATGGAGACTTTGGACTCACGCAGAACGTGAGTTAAAATTAGCATCATATTCCTCCCGCAATATAAATAAGTATAAGAGGAGGAAGATAGCGACGACGGCGGCTCAAGCGAGAGCGATCTAGTCGCTTCGATTAAATTTGTACGGCACTCTTTGACCAGCTATCGTTTAATAAAGTTCAATTTTAACTTTAATACTTGCCTTCTTTTGTCTTTTATTTTCGTTTGTTCTGCAGGTCCGTGTGGAGTTGGATAATCACCAACTCTGTACCGGTATCAGTAACAACAAAATAAACTCATTAAATTCAAAGTCAAAAGTTTCAATGTAAAACCTCAAGAAAACAGGATTCGTAGTTATTTCTATTAACTTAACACATGACACAGTAGCGGTATACACATATCAGCGATTGTTGATTGAATATGTAAAAAATAATATTTCAGGAAACAAAAACCATTATTTTAGTGATGGTGCATCACAGCAATTCAAAAATTATTTTGATAGCAATAATGAATATTTAAAAAAACATTTTGAATATTCATTATTGCTATGAGGATTTCAAAATAAAAGCGATCTGGCGTTTCTCTCCTACAGCACATGGAAAAGGTGCATGTGATAGAGTTGGAGGTGCAGTAAAAAGGATTGCTGCAAAAAGCAGTTTGAGATTACCATCAGGAGAACAAATATTAACTGCAGTTGCATTATATGATTGGCTTAAATATAAAGGTAATTTTCAGAATATAGAATTTTGGTTTTCTCCTATTCAAGAATATGAAAAAAATTTTTGGGTGCTCAAAAATTTTTTAGAATAAGAGTCAAGTTAAGGATTTACAAAAAAAAATTATATTGCCTCATCAGAACATTAGATATTACAACATAAAATTTCTTAAACAGCGAAGAGTGTATTGAAAGAAAAATTATATTTGGCCTTTTGATTAATTAGAATGCTTTGAGGTTTTGATTAATAAATTTTTGGATTAATAAAATCATTCACAACATTACAAAAGAAATTAATTTAATAAAATTTTATGACAAGATACAAAATTTTTTAGGTGAAAAAATATTTTGATATAAAATGTAAATATATTTTAAAAGTAAAAGTATTCAAATTAAATGAATTTGAGAATTATATTCTGAAATTTGGAATATATTTTTTAATAAATTATATTTATTATTTAAATTAATGTTTTATAACATATTTGTTGAAAATTTATGTAAATATCAATTCATATAAGACACTTTCATTACTAAATGTGTGTATGTATAATGTTTAAGCTAACATGTTATCAGTTAACAATTTAATTAATAAATATGTGGAAGAAAAATTTTAACGTTGATAATATAAATAGAATTTTTTTCATATTTTATGAAGAAAAAAATTAATTTAAGTGTTTAAAAATACGTATTTTATTACGTAAAAGTTTTTGAACAATTATAAATAAAATTTATAGCTAACTTTTTTATTAAACATGCACTCCGCAATATTTCTTTTTTTATCAAAAAATAAATTTTTTATAAAAATAGAATTCTTAAATAAATTATAAATATTCAATTCAGATATTAGATAAGATATTGTTTTATTTTGTATTATAATTACAAAAAGAGCGTGTAAAATTACAAATCAAGTTAAAATACATAAAATACTTGAAATGGCCTTGCATATATAAAATTAAAATAGTACAGTATGATATCACAGTCATAAAACATAATAGAGATAGTAATACTGTTATAGTAAGTCAATAAATTAAATAAAAGTGATATCACAGATAACACGAATAAATACAAGCAAAGAGTATAAATAATATAATTAAAAATCAGTCTTAAATATCTATCAAATAAAAGAATTACATAAAATCAAGCGTGTGAAGAGCGCAGTCGAAATATCAACAGTATACAGTAAATTAAAATCATAGAACAAGGTGAAATGTACAGTAATATACATAGTCTAGGCGCCAGAAAGGTCACAGTGGCCTCTTTAATTAAGATTGACCCACCAAAGTTTTTTTTAAGTATTTTGACCTCCTGAGCACAAAAATCGATGGTGGATTTCGATCCGGATGTCGAATAAATTGTTATAAGCAATTTAATTATTTATAATGCTATAACGATTAAACAAAAAGAGGTGCAAAAATCTTGTTCACTACTTTCTTCTGCGGCTTATTAAAACAAATACACTCGATTTTGAATCATGTTATTTGCATAATTACAACTAGAGATTTTGTTAATTTAATGCAAATTGACGAGATAACCTCGTCGCGCTTGATGAAATTCGACTATATCTCAGGTTCTATCAAACATTTTTGGTCGATTAAAGTCTCATTTTAGAGGCAAAAGTATTTTTTACAAAACTATACTACTTGAAGCTATTTATAAACATCGGTAAACAAAGGGAGACTGATCAAAATGAGAATTAAAGAACTTTTTTTGCTATTTCAATTGTTTATAACGCTACAACGTTTAAACAAAAACAGATACAAAAATCTTGTTAAATACTTTTTTCTGCGGCTTTTCAAAACCAATACACCTGATTTTAAATCGTGTTATTTGGATAATTACTACTAGAGATTTTGTTAATTTATTGCTAATTGACGAGATAAACTCGTCGCGCTTGATGAAATTCGACTATATCTCAGGTTCTATCATACATTTTTGATTGATCAAAGTCTCATTTTGAAGCTAAAAGTATTTTTCACAAAACCATTCTACTTAGAGCTATTTATAAACATCGATAAACAAAAGGAGACTGATTAAAATGAGAATTAAAGCACTTTTTTTGGTATTTCTTTTGTTTATAACGCTACAACGTTTAAACAAAAAGAGGAACAAATATCTTGTTAAATACTTTTTTCTGCGGCTTTTTAAAACAAATACACCTGATTGAGTCGTGTTATTTAAATAATTACAACTTGAGATATTGTTGATTTATTAAAAATTAACGGTACGAACCCGTAAAAAATTGGGTACAAAAATTAAATCTATGAATCTATTTTTATTAATAATAAAAAATAAATAAAATATATACATAAATAAAGAGAAAACATTGAAATATTGAGATCAAATTATATTATTTATTCAACTTAAGGATAATTTACTTATTTTAACATGTATTATTTTTCATGCATGCACAAAAAGTACAGCATAATGTGTTTTTTATTACAAAAGCAAGCTTTTTTATTACAAACTTTGCAATGACACGGTGGCACTAAGTCATCAAGAAGTGGAAAAACTTTTAAAAAGACGCAAAAAAAGTATTCCACAAAATTTTTCTATCTTTTGTTGTTTAAACGTTGTAGCGTTATAAACAATTATAATAGCAGAAAAAGTTCTTTAATTTTCATTTTGATCAGTCTCCGTTTGTTTATCGATGTTTATGAATAGCTTAAAGTAGTATAGTTAAATGAAAAATACTTTCACCTTTAAAATGAGACTTTGATCGATCAAAAATGTATGATAGAACCTGAGATATAGTCGAATTTCATCAAGCACGACGAGTTTATCTCGTCAATTAGCAATAAATTAACAAAATCGCTAGTTGTAATTATCCAAATAACACGATTCAAAATCAGGTGTATTGGTTTTGAAAAGCCGCAGAAAAAAGTATTTAACAAGATTTTTGTATCTGTTTTTGTTTAAACGTTGTAGCATTATAAACAATTACAATAGCAAAAAAGTTCTTTAATTCTCATTTTGATCAGTCTCCTTTTGTTTATTGATGTTTATGAATAGCTTTAAGTAGTGTAGTTTTGTAAAAAATACTTTTACCTTTGAAAAGAGACCTTAATCGATCAAAAATGTTTAAGAGAACCTGAGATAAAGTCGAATTTTATCAAGCGCGACGAGTTTATCTCCTTAATTTGCAATAAATTAACAATATCTCAAGTTGTAATTATCCAAATAGCATGATTCAAAATCGTGTGTATTTTTTTTTAAAAAGCTGCAAAAAAAAGTATTTACAAGATTTTTGTATCTCTTTTTGTTTGATCGTTATAGCGTTATAAACATTTAAATTCTTTATAACAATTTATTCGACATCCGGATCGAAATCCACCATCGATTTTCGTGTTCAGGAGGTCAAAATACATTAAAAAAACCTTGCTGGGTTAATCTAAATTAAAGAGGCCACTGTGACCTATCTAGCGCCTAGACTAACAAGTCAAGCTGATAAAAATATAATGATTCACGTTATGCACACACATCCTACATTCACGCCAATAAATACAATCATGCCTTGAATCTATAAAAGGTACCTTACACAATAAATTAACACACATGATATAGTCCGAAAATAATACTGTTTGATCGAGGTCGAGTAAATACCTCCTCAGAGCGGCTTTACACCTGATGATTGATGGAGGATTTTTAATATTAGCAGGTAGGGAGTTCTGAAAATGCGCACCTTGAACTTGAAAGGTATTTCTTCCAGTCTCAGTGCGCATGAAGGGCACCGCAAGATCTTTAATCTCACCCCTAGTAGTCGCTCTGGGTATATATCTAGTGAAGAGACTCATTAGATATTCGGGAGTATTTATACGTACGATTTTGTACATAAGAACAGCCATAAAATACTGTCTTCTCAAATCAGTACGTAGCCAACCCAAAGCATGTCTATGGGGAGAGATGTGATCACCCATCTTCACGCCTAATACATATCTCACACATAAATTTCGCATTGTCTGTAGCCGTCTTCGTAACTCCTGCGGAGCATCGAGCAAAACCACTTAGCAGTAATCAAGATGTGGGAACAGCAGGGTGGTTGAAAGCTGCTTACGCAGAGCCTCAGTGGTGTACCGACGGAAAAATCGCAGGCTATAAATCACTCTATTGAATTTTTTAGTCAACAAATTAATGTGCGGTTCTGACGACAGTTTAGAGTCGAGTACAACACCAAGGCTCGTAACGGTGTCGGAAAAAGGAATACCGATACCGCTCCTCAGGTCAATTGTCCTTGGCTCACCCGAATAAAAATTTTTAATAAAACAATTACTTTCAAAGACGATCGCCTTTGTTTTACTAGCATTCAAAGTGAGAGAAACACCAGCAGCCCATCTCGACACCACCCTGGCCGCCCTCTGTAAAATACGAATTCCCTAATCCACATCATCATAAAGGACCTGTGTATAAATTTGAAGATCATCCGCATACAACAGATGCCCGACGCAACTAGAGCCCAGCGCGTCTCGTACGTCATTTATGTAAAGGCAAAACAACAGAGGCCCCAGCACCGAACCCCGAAGTACTCCTAGATTGGTTGTTAGCCTATTTGATTCCTCCTTCGAATGTGTGAAAACCATTTGTTTCCTACTTAATAAATAGGAGTTAATCCATTTGAGTGCGGCCTTAGAGAACCCCATCGATCTAAGCCTTGCTAGAAGTTTGGAGGGAGAGATCGCATCGAATGCCTTACTAAAGTCAAAAAGTAGTAGTAACGTGACAAGTTTCCTGTCTCGACCTGACCTTATATCGTCTGTAACCTTAAGTACAGCAGTCTGCGTAAAATGGTTTATCCTTAAGCCCGTCTGCATAGGATCAAGCAATTTTTGGGATGTCATGTACTCCTGCAGTTGGTCATGACCAACATGACGATCTTCTCAAGAACCTTTGAAAGAAAACATAAGATGGCTATAGGCCTAAAATCTTTTGGATGCTTAGGTGCAGCACACTTTTTCAATGGTATAACATGTGCTTGCTTCCAACGGCAAGGGAAGACCCCCCGTGCAAAAGGGAAGTTGAACAGAGTCACAAGATGTTCACCAATAAATGGTAAGGCTTTTACTATCACGCTTTGAGGAATGCCATCCTCACCACAAGCCTATGAGGAGAAATGTGAAATTGCAAGAACAACATCATTAAAACTAATTGGTTTGAAGGTAAACCCACTTTCATTGCGTTGAGAAAGAATTCTCAATCGCTCTTCACTATCCTCCTGCGGTGAGACTGACACCCCAGCAAAGTGCGCATTAAGCTCATCCAGAGTAAATCCATTCAAATCCCCTTGAGGACCAGATAGCAGTCCCAGGTCTCTTAACTCCTTCCAGACGTTACCACCCGCAAGAGCATAAAACAGTCTATTGTGAATATAAGCAGTCTTAGCATGGTCCGTGCATTCGTCTACCACTCTACGCGATCGCAGAAATTCAAGGAGATACTGCTTGTCCTCTGTCCGTTTGTATCTACAATATGTAGCATCTCTTTTACGCCGCATCTGTGACAATTCTTCATCTATCCATGGAAACTTATTCTTATTAGGTTTGATCGCTTCCAACGGCGCCAAATTCTCGATTGTAGTAGTGAAATTGTCACAGAGGCAACCAAGTGCAGATTCAGGGTCAACTGTGTCAGTCATAAGCGGCGACCAATCACAACCAGCAAGTTTCTCTCTCAATGCAATTGGACAAATATTTTTATAGTTTCTATACATAATAGGTTTTTGATCTAAAGTTATGGTGTTGCAAGGCAAATAGACGTCAATCAAATTATGCCGACTGTGAAAGCTCGCCGGTAGGTTCCGTGCATCAAGCACCACGTCATTGTCATCGACAAAGATCAGGTCAATCCACGTGTGAGACGTCGGAGTATGATGCACCGTGAATAGCACCGTGGTGGACTAGCTGTAACGAAAGCTCAGCCAAGAGCTTACTAAGAAACTTGGCATCACTGCTATCTTTAAGGAGATCGGCATTTAAGTCCTCCATTATAATTTTATGGGAATAGTCTGAACAAAAATTTTTCAAATCATTCAACAAGTTAGCGTTTCTAATAAACGAAACAGCAGGGGGACGATAAATAACAGAAACTAGCACGGGCTCGGAGCCGCCAACTTGCACTGAACAGAAAATATATTTAGGCACCTCTATCTTACCGCTACTATTACTAGTTTGCGTCTCAGAAGTGGCCAAAATAGTGCATCTTAGATTATCCTTAATATACAAGGCAACTCCTTCACCAAGTTTCTGTCCTGTCTAAACACTTTGTACCCCCCGACTCGAATGATGTCATCCGATACAGATGGACTCAGCCAAGTCTCAGCAACTCCAAATATATCGTAAGAATGAAAATCACTTAAAAGTTTACGCATTTGCCCAATATGAGCCCTCAAAGAGGTCACATTCAGGAAGTACGCGCACAGTTCACCCCTTCTCCCTATTCGACTCTCCGAAGAGGACCAGCGCAGTTATTGGGGCGAGGCTCTAGCTAAGGATATTGCATGATTTTTAATTAATTCCTCATTGAAGCTCATTCCAATATTGTGAGATTTAAATTTATCATCATCAGTAGATCCATTATTTGTTAGAACTTCATCGGGATTCCCAATATCGGTTACGTAAACATTTTTCTATACGATACACTTAGATTTATCTAATGTTTCATTCAAATCATGTTTACTTTTAAATCTGCGCACCCTCTCCCCTCTCTCCCTCCTCACCATGAACTTACCAACTCTACTATGCTACAACAACTATGCTAAACAAACTTTCAATCTTTTCCTTTAGCATACTTTTTAAGATTTTTAAATTTAATATATTTATCTTTTTTAAGATACTCATTTATATATATATATATATATATATATATATATATATATATATATATATGAGAATGGTGCTTGGTGGTAGAAAAACTACCGAGAAGGGAGGGATCTAGTTCTGCTGTCGAAAAACCCGTTAATCTACGCCAAGCCATAAATACCTTCTGCGCCAAGTCATCTCCAGATAGTCTAATCAACAATGAGAACGCAACACTCGGACCGCCAACGATCTCACGCCTAGCAGACATCCGGTTTTTATTTTTATTTTTAGAATTAGAGATTCCAGAAACAGATACAATATTTAAACGTTCAAAATTTGGAAGTATGGTTCCCAGAACAGCGCAAGCAAAATCCTCCAGCCCGACATTAGCCGCAGTGCAGTCCAGTCCGCTGGACATCACTAAGACACTATTCTCACACTCACACCTCTTCACAGCATGACAGGATGCCTCTTTTAAACTATCTGTATGTGTTTTTACTATTTGTACATCGTTCGAATCAACAGGTGCTTCAGTGTTTGTGTTATGAGAGCTACTATCTGTACGTTCAATTAATTGTGTTGTATTCGAATTTACAGGCATATCAGTGTTAGTGTTGGTGTTGGTGTTGATTAAGTGTTCGTCCTGGGCTGTGAGATCACTAAAGGTCTGCACTTCTTTGACCACCTCGCTCATGAGTTGAGAAAAGTTGCTGTCCACTCCACTGAATTCATTACCTAAAAATGCCCGCATATTATTAAAATCAGTCGTGAGAGATTTGAAAAACTTTTCATGCATTTCATTTAGAGCAGACAACAACTTCCTCTCTAAAGTACCTATCATTCCCCTCAGTTTACGATTCTCCTCTAGCAGCTGCGTCTGCCCAACATGTAAATTCTTGATAATTTCATTTTGACTCTCTATTTTAGTCACGATATCCTGCAGACCCTTGTTAGTATTTATAATATGGCTCTCAAGAGCCGGAAGTTAATTAAGATCATTTTGAATTAGCTTGAGCCTGCAGGATAGCGCACTCTCCAAAGCAGACACAGCTGCCTGTACTGAAGAAGAATCAGCACCATCATTACTCTGCTTTAAACCACTATCTTTATCTTTACTAATATTGTTATCCGGCGCGACCAATGCAGCACCACCTCTAAATTTTTCATTTATTAAATTAATACTTATGCTATGCTGCGAATTGGTCTTCTTCTTAATCACAGAGTGTCCTTGTGCTTTCGTAATCGGTGCGACAGATAAGCATCCCCGTGATGGAGTAGAAGCGACGATAGGCCGGGCTATAGCAGCACCTCGCATAGTGGCGTTGCGTGGTCCAGCGCCAGTGCCAGTGAGTGGAGCAGCGGAAGAAGCGATAAGTCGGCCAGCTATACATTTCTAACAATTATATTTCGGATTACCATCATTATCATGAGACACGCGCTTTATACATTTTACATGGCAGCGCTGTCGGCATGTAAAACACTGTACTAATTTTTTTCGACCCTCTTATATTATCAGCGGGAAAACCGCAGATGGCGCAGCAGTCCTTGATGGTATTTTGTGACATGGTTTAAGCTGTTTGAAATGTCAAGAGAAGTGAGAGAACCAAGCACGAAGCAGAACTTATGATATAATAAAAAAGGAATAAAAGCAAAACAAAAATGAAGATAAAAACTGTCCTGTGAAACTCTCCGCCCAAGTATACCACATTTAGAATTAAATATAAAAGAAATAAGTAATATAGTAAAAAAGCAGCATAATAAGCTGTTTAGAATTCGCGCGTCAAATATATAAAATCAAAAGGCCAGGTGAAAACGCGCCAGTGAGTGAAGTCTGAAACGGAAAAACAGTTGAATCAACTCAATTAAGTTCGATTGTTTCTCCGTTTCAGACTTTACTCGAAAAATAATCAGGATTTCATATTTTTTCATGGAATAGAATCATTTGCTTGTCTTTTGCTCTATTGGGCGGTTGTCTTACTTTTCTATGAAAATATTTAATTTAATAATAATAACGAAAATTTAGATTAGACAAGGACAGAATTATACGGCCTCCTCTTAAGGATGGTAATTACCTGTCACTTATCCATAGAGTAGATAAGACAGTAGACAAGGTGACCCATGGATGGTGCTACTAATGACGCACTTGAAGGATTCGCCTAAGACATAGTTAATTTGGCGCCAAAAATATTGTAGGTTATGTAGCATATGCATAACCTATATGAAACACATGCATAAACCATGAAGATGCAACTGCATCCCCCTACTGCACCACCACTCAACACTCTACTTCACAGTCAAAACAGCAAACCAGCAATGCTCCAGTCATTCCTCAACCATCAGCAACAGCAGCACAAACAACAACAAAAAATGACAATGCTGGTCAGAGCGATGCACAAAGACAGAAAAACGCCCAGGGTCCGAGAGATGCAGATGCACAAGTGCAAGCAAGTCAAGCCAAGCCTGAAGGACCCCCAGCAGAACGATTCTTTGTTAAAAGATTTACTCGACAGGGTGGAATAAAAAATATTAGAACACAAAAAGACAGAGCCAAAGCAGCGTGTCAGTGAAGAATTACAGGCGAAGACAGAAAAATTTAAAAATTTTCAATAATTTTTTATATTTAAATAAATTTAGAAATCGTATGTATAAATATATATATATATATATATATATATATATATATATATATATATATATATATGTATATATAAAAGATATTTTAATTACAGACTAGAAGGTAAACAAAGATGGAATTTTTTCAAGCATGTTTCATGTAAAAAATTAATTGTTTTAAAATCACTGTATCCACGGTATACATTAAGGTCTAAGCATTTTAAAGTGAAATGCCCTTGGAATCAAAGCTTAAGTTTCCTATTCTTTTTCAATTCGCCTGGTTCTATTCCATTACTTTATATCATTCATTTTCACTGATTCTTAGTAGAAAGTAAATCTATTTGATATTCATTTTTTGTTGTTGTTTTTGCTACTTTCAATTTGAATATTAAACGGCTAAGTATACGTATAGATTGATTCTTTTTATCATTTCGGGGGCTTTTGCCTAATGTCTTTGAATAACTGTATTATTCAACAAAGTAATTTTTGCTTTGTTGGTTAAGTGAATACGTGTATTTCAATTTCCTTTTTTTTATTTTTGTGTTGTGCGAGTTGTGAAAATGATTGTTTCCTTAGCATCTGGCGGACAGTCCCAGGAGAAGGCTTCGGTACCTGGAAACCTGTCTCAAAATAGTGAACTTTTATTGTTCGACTGTAAAGATTTCGCCCCGACGAGTTATGCGGATGCTACACAAGGTGAGAAGGTCTCCGCACGGGAACAGGGTCTAGTCATGATGTGCGTAAAGGATTTAACCTTGACCGACTACACTTGTGCCATTGGTTAAAAAATCGGCCCGGAAAATATTTTATTCTCGACTAAGCTTCTAAAAATCGCGTCGTTTTGTATTTAGCAAGTGAAGCCATTGTTGATAATTTAACAGGATTTTCCGAGTCCATTACAATCAAAGATAAGACTGTATATATATAAGGCCTCTAGTAGTTTAATACAAGAGAGTTATTTTCTCAAACGTTTCACTGACGATTCCGGGAATTTTATGAGAAACTATATTGGATAAATTAAACGCTAACCGGAATTCACAAATTACTTATATTAAGGCTAGCGTTGACAACGATAAATACAAACGCGTACTGAGCACCAGAAGGCAAGCTTATGTCAAAGCTGATGATATTCCGAAAATTTCCAATATATTTAAGCTCAAACATGGAGATGGAAATCGTTAAAGTGCTTCAACTGCAAACTAGAAGGGCACATAGCTAAGAACTGCCCACAAACAATGGACGACAACACCGTTGTAACCCAAAACATCAATGATAACCAAGTATACACTCAAAAACAAATTAATTTGGATGAAATAAACCAATCGAATACGCAGGAGGAAATAAGTGTTCTTAAACATTCTGTCAACATCAGACAACGCAACAATCACATCATCTTAAACGGCGTCATCAATTATCACACAAAAGTCAAAGATAATAAATATTTTAAAGCAGAAAAGGACTCCTAACCATAAAGAAGGGAAAATTGGAATCAGTTTGGAAGAGAAATTGAACCATATCGAGGAGGTATATAAACTCTGCAAAATCATCTTCAAGGACTCTCAATATAAGACACCAGTCAACTATGAAAAATTCGTAGGCTTTTTAAAAAAACACGTATCGTAATCCTAACATCTTTGAAGAAGCAAAAAAAAAATAACAGAGAAAATCACGGATTTGGTTGTGTAGATACAGTATATCCTATCATTACTGTCAAATCAGTAAAATCTAAACTGACTAAAACTGAAAAAAGCTAGTATTAAACAACTTTGATGAAGAAACACATAGCGTTTGTGACAGTAGTGATTTCGAAAGTGATCACGACAAACATTAACTAGATAAAATGTCTAAGTAAAAGTATATTATAACAATGAATATGGATAGTGTAAACTACACAAAGTTCAAACTACATAAACTTCCCAGACCCTAGTGTTAAACTGTGTAGAATTAGTCTAACTCACACAATCCCGGTGATTGACATTATTGTATGTTACCGTAACCCGGGTATCCTCTCGCAAAAAACTCATGACTCTATTATCTCAACTATAGATAATAACACACCATGTTTACTGGTAAAAGATTTTAATGCAAATAATGCCCTTTGATATTGCTCAAAAACAGACATAAACAGTGGAATGTTAGCACTTATTATAACAAAAGCAATTTATTTTTACACTATTATGATTTTTCAACTCACATCAATCCAGCAAGTTGTAACCATTTTAATATCGACCTTGTTTTTACTTCCTTAAACCTAGCTAATAGAGTCATAACGGAAGTGGGAGAGGAGAATCATCATTCTATTTATTGCTACATTAATTTGAATAAAAATATTTATGAAAAAAAAATTGTTTAAGATTAAATCCAAACGTACCAACTCGATACAATTTTCAGAGAAACTGAAAGCTTAATTCTCAAAATTTATGTCCGATAGTTTCGTAACACTCCGAGTAGATATCAAATACAAAAAAATATTTATTGACTCTGTTTTTAGCGCTCTTATTAATAGTACCCCAAAAAAAACCCATCGAGCCAAAAAAATTCAGAATTCCGATACCGTGATGGGAAGAAGAGTATTATAAAATACAGACTTGAAAAAGCGGCATTTAAAAAGTGGAATTATATCAAAACAATAATAGACCGTATAGCATACAATAGATTAAATTGCTTGGCAACAAAAATCTTTAAAAACAAAAAAAAATTCAAAGAGTTTGCTGAATTTATCTATTTTAGGACAAATAAAAATTACATTTTGAAGAATTGAAGGCCCGGGTCAAATAACGTCCTTAGCACCGGCTAAGTGAGCCAGCGCTAAGGCGTTATTCAACCCGGGCCTTCAATCGTAAGGTTTTAAAAAATAAATGAACAAAGATCCAACCTACTTATGTAAGTTATAATTTACAAAATTTCGAAAATATTAATTCCGCTATTAATAAAATCGGTCCACCATAATGTGAAACAGACCCTGAACATATGCCCAATTGTTATGATGATCGTAAGCTATTTTTCAAGCACCTTTTAATTTCGCGGAATTAAATTGGGCTTTAGACTTTAAAAAAACAAATTAGCAGCCGAACTTGATGGTCTCAATTATGAAGTGATAAAAAATCTACCTATAAAATACAAATAACTTATGCTTGACATTTTTTTATGACTGTTACCCCAAGTCCTGGCTTCAGTCTTTCGTCCTATTTATTGACAAACCTAACAAAAAAGGTGTAAGACCGATCTCTATGACAGCAAGTTCAGGCAAGCTCTTTGAATCGCTAGTCAAAAACCGATTACAATGGTTATGCGAATTTTATAATATTATATCAAATAGCCAATCGGGTTTCTGAAAAGCCTGGTCTTGTTCTGACAACCTTGCAACTCTCACTTTAAAGATGGACCAAGCTCTTTGAAATGTTAAAAATTTGCTAGCCCTTTTTCTTGACGCTGACTCCGCGTATGATAATGTCAATATGGACGTCCTAGTAGTAAAACTAGCATCAATCGGATGTTCATAATCTCTAGTTAAATTCATCAAATTTATTAGATACAGAAGAACTATCTTTTCCAATACTCTTAAAGACAACTCTTACAGATGTAAGGGAGTACCCCAAGTCGGTGTACTCAGTCCACTCTTATATCTTATTTACGTTAAATACATTACTATTGGCGTTTCCAAAAGTATTATAGTCACACAATTTGCCGATGATATAAATGCCATCGTAGCTATGGGAGTCCTTTAAAATCTAAGATCATATTATAAAAAGCAATTAACACATTAAGCGCCAATTTAGCAATATTAGGACTCTCACTTTAACCCGAAAAAGCGTTTACATTCACTTTGATAATAAAGGCATAGCACAGGGTGATTCAGTAATTGAAGTCAATAATATTCAAATAAAATCGAGTGAATCGATTCACTTTCTGGGTATAACTTTTAACTTTAAATTAACAGACAGACAGACAGATGAACAAACAGATGTGAAAGCGAGTTTAGGAAAAGCGTGTGAAAATCTAATAACCTCTTTCAGAATTTCAGAAAAAAAACAATTATATCAATTCATTATTTGTTCGTAAAGGTTGAATATTACACGGGCTTTGAACAGCGTTTGTTCCATATTGAATTTGGTATACGAACTGAGAATGTTATTAAATTCAAAAACATGTTCATCGGTCAACATAAAGGCATCTCAGCTAAATGTTTTGACATCCTTTAAAACTAATTTCTGTTCTTCTGTTAAACCAATTATAAATAATACAAAAAAAATACTTTAGAATTGTAATTTTTAAATTGTTATTAGTTATATAGTTGTAAAAAAATAAAATTATATTTTGCACTCAAGGTCTTTTTTAAGAGACTGTCGAAACCAAATCAGTGACTAAGTTCAGCGCTTACAATAAATGCTTATAATAATTCCTCATTTGCACGGCAAGAATATAGTCATTTTCTCTAATTATGTTGATGAATATAAGCACACTCATACTGGTGTCACCACCTGTTGGTCACGTTTGGTAGTTTTATATGATATCAAAGAGTCACGTCTCGTCTGTTAAGCGTCGCTTGTCAGTTGGATATCTTTTGTCACAGAGACAACATCTCATTTAGTTTTATCCTGTATCTTTATCTAATTTAATTAAAATAAAACCTTTATTTACTTTTATAAAAAGTGTGTAATAATTATTTTAAGTGCGTTTATTATAATAATAAAAACTTTAACAGGTTATGCGCCCAGATCGTTTTAACTGCGCGTTTTTTTTCTTGTTGGTTGTTTTACTCGAGGGCACTGTGGAAGTTTTTGGAGCGGTTTCGATGTGTTTGGCTTTGTTGTATTTCTTTTGTCACATACATCTATTTGTTTTCTCAATCATCTCCTTGAAAAGACAACGGGAATGGCAGAAGAAGGTGGAAGAGAGAACGAAGAACAACAGAGTGTGAAAATAGAGATGACTCCGGGTAAGTGGAGGAAGACTTAGTTGCCGTATTTCATCTCATTTTTTTTATTAGAAAAGTTAAAGTTATGGCATCGCACGATCGCCTGCATCGCGCGTTCGTGTGAAGGGAGGGAGAGAGAGAAGTCGAGTTGATCGCTAAGTTGGAAAAAAGGACGCGGTGTGCGCGTACGTATATAATTAGAAAGAAAAAGAAATTAAGTAGATCGCCATGTTGAAAGAAATGACGCGGTGTACGAATATATATATTTGAGAAACCGGACTTTTGAGGAGTCGACAGTGTTGCCGTACATGGGGAATCGCATGTTAAATTTCAAGATCCTTAAAGTTCCGTGGAATTATGGCATCGCACGATCACCTGCATCGCGCGTTCGTGTGAAGGGAGGGAGAGAGAGAGAAGTCGAGTGGATCGCTAAGTTGGAAAAAAGGACGCGGTGTGCGCGTACGTATATAATTAAAAAGAGAAAGAAATTAAGTAGATCGCCATGTTAAAAGAAATGACGCGGTGTACGTATATATATATATATATATATATATTTGAGAAACCGGACTTTTGAGGAGTCAACAGTGTTGCCGTACATAGGGAATCGCAAGTTAAATTTCAAAATCCTTAAAGTTCCAAGGAACTTTGAGGATTTTTAAAATATAAAATATTGGCGGGAAAAAAGAGTAGGATAACAATAGAAACTGCCACACACCCGTCGAGTGTGCAGGATACTGAAACAAGGACGGTACTATCGAAGCGGTTATTTTTAGATTTGGCAACGTCGCAATTCTCAAAAGTCCGTAGCGATATAAATGTATATATATATATATATATATATATACTAGGGGGTTCCCCCCTGCTCACTTCGCTCGCCAACCCCCCGAATACACACTGCTGACAGTCAATTTCAAAGTAAATAGAAGAGTAGGACATAATAAATCTAAATTTTATAATGTAAAAAAAGTTTAATCGAAAACATTGATACATAAAAATATAAAATATGAAGTTATAGAATTAGAATTAATAAAAAAAAGATGATTTAACGCGACATCCAAAAGTTCACAATGAATCAAACTTATATATTTTTGAAATGAATTAAAAATAGAATAGTAAATAACAATAAAATTTCAAGTTATGATTGTATATAATAATATTTAATAATAATTATGAGCGAATAATAAAAAATAGAATAATAGAATAATAGATAATTATGATTATAAATAAATTTTTTTATCTTCTTATGTCATAAATTTTATACATATCGAGAAGATGCAAAGAAAACGCTCCCTTTCTGCATTTTTTATTTTTGGGCTTGAGATCAACATATATAAATATATGGCTGCATTAAGAGTGTTCTTTTTTATTGTAGCTGAAAGAAGCTCACATTTTTATTTATTACTGTCGCTAAAGAAGTTTACACTTTTTTTTCACTGTCACTAAAAAAGCTTACAAATTTATTTATTATAGTCGCTGTAGCATACAGATCTATTGTTTGTTGTCGCTGAAAAAATCTCATATAAGCATACAAATTTATTGTTTGTTGTCGTTAAAAGGAGCTGACAGATTAATTTGTTATTATTACAGAAATAATTTCATAGACTTATTTTTTATTATATATCATTCTTTTTAAAAACTTGAAAAAGACAACGAAATGAATTGATTAAAACAAACATTTAGCTATATATTCATTTTTCTATTCTACCGCCTATTCTACTGTTTTTTCTCTCCATGTGACCATAGGGGGAAAAAAATCCGTGGAATGGAAAGAAGATGCTTGCGTATTAGGTCGCGTAAACATAAACATAACCTCTTTAAAATTGTAGCTCATACAGAGCGATTTTCTACAATTTGTTTTAAAATGAATGAAGTAGATTTGTATTAATAATTTAATTATTTTTGTTTATTTACTTCGTATCGCAACTCGCTTTTCCATTCTACATTGGGATAGAGAATAGAATTCTATTCTCCGCATGAAACTTGCCGAATAGTGCTGATTGATTGTTTCTATTATGCATCCTCTATTCGGCAGTCTCTTTTCTACTCATCTGACTGCACCCTTACATATTTCTTTTCTTTAGGGTAAATCGTATAAATGATGACATGTATTGAATTTTATGTTCAATTACAACAGTAAGCATCCATCTTTCTCAAATTTTATACTTAACCTAAATTATATTACAAATAAATTTTATACATTTTAAAATTCATTTATTTAATTTTATAATTTTAAAATTGTAAATCATTATTGTAATTAGGAAACAAATAAAAGATTTAACAATTTTAATATATCTTTTAGTAAAGTTTTTGAGAATTACTTGGCAATGTAAATACCAAACATAGTAAGTAGTAGTTTTTAAGAAACATAATTATTTGAAAATAAAATTCATAGAGTTTCCTTAGATCTTAAGAGAGCCTTTGATGCATTGGGTAAGAATAGTTACATTTAAATCACATTTAAAAAAATTAAATTAATCAAAATATTAAACAATGTAAACTAATTAACTGCTATTATTTAAAAAAAAATATGAAAATATATAAGATGTGATGTGATTTTTAATGTAATAAAGCATATAATATAATTTGATTCAAATTTTTATATTCATTTTTGTAAAATATTATTTTTAGTATACTAACCTTGTAATAGAAATAAATATATATGTATATATATATATATATATATATATATATATATATATATACTACCCTCCAGCCACATTTGCCCACCCTACATGAAAATCGATAAAACTTTAAAGTTTTGTGGCTCAGTAAAAAATAGTCGTAATTAAAAAATTCCGACTGGGTTTTAAAAAGGGTTTAAAAACCTTTAATTTAAGCCGAGTTTAGCAAAAAAAAATTAAAAAATGCATGCCTTATGCGTAAAAAACTAACTAAAAAATATTCAATTTTTTTTGCCCCTATTGAAATGCCTGCGATTTTTGCGGAAATTATCGAATCATAGAAAAACAAAATGGAGGTAAAAGCTAAAGGAATCACCTTCAAAATGAGCTATGGAAAGCTCATTTATGATCGATTTTACGGTAGTTATGGTCATTTTTTATGAAAAAAACGATTTTTTTAAATAGCTATTATCTCAAAAAATACGCATGATATAAAAAAATTTTGAATAAAAAAGTTGTTTATTTTTGAGTCAAAAAAATAAATATTTAGGTTAAACTGAGAAACAGTAAAAAAAAAGATTTTATTCATTTTTGATCCCATTGAAAAAAAATCCATTTATTCAATATTTATATTTTAATGAATTTAAAAAAAAAAATTTCCCTCCGGATTTTAGTTAAATCTAAATATTTATATTTTTGACTCAAAAATAAACAATTTTTTCATTAAAAATTTTTTTACATCATGCGTATTTTTTGAGATAATAGCTATTAAAAAAAATCGTTTTTTTCATAAAAAATGACCATAACTACCGTAAAATCGATCATAAATGAGCTTTCTATAGCTCATTTTGAAGGTGATTCCTTTAGCTTTTACCTTCATTTTGTTTTTCTATGATTCGATAATTTCCGCAAAAATGGCAGGCATTTCAATAGGGGCAAAAAAAATTGAATATTTTTTAGTTAGTTTTTTACGCATAAGGCATGCATTTTTTAATTTTTTTTTGCTAAACTCGGCTTAAATTAAAGGTTTTTAAACCCTTTTTAAAACCCAGTCGGAATTTTTTAATTACGACTATTTTTTACTGAGCCACAAAACTTTAAAGTTTTATCGATTTTCATGTAGGGTGGGCAAATGTGGCTGGAGGGTAGTGTATATATATATATATATGGGACGTTTCACGTCAACTCACCTAACAAAAAAATAGAATTTGTCAAAAATCTGTGAAAATGTTCTATTTGATACCCAAAATATACAAAAAAAATTTTAGAGGTCCAGGTCAAAGGGGTCAGGATTTAAACGTGATGGAATTTTTCGAATTTTCCAAATTTTTTGCTGAATAAATATTTTAATGAATTTTTTCCTCAAAAACTATCAATTTTTCGTTAAAACTTAATAGAATACTTTTTCTTGGAAATTAGATGTAGAATTCACTTGAATTTTTGCAAATTATAATATACCGATTTTTATGCTTACTTGATCGATTTAAACATACTATTTAGTATATCTAAAAATCGAGCAGGTTAAATTGGCTTTTTAAAGTCTTATTTTTTTTGTTCTTTATGAGGAAAAAATATACGAAGCCTCTAGTTGGGCAGCCTTCTCAAAGTTACTTAATTGTGCAAAGAAGTCTGAATAAATTGTTATTTTGGATCAATAATGAGATTCGTGATTTTTTTTCTAAAAAAGTATTGATTTTTGGGACAAATGTATAAAAATGTTTTTTATTGGAAATTGTATGTCAAATGTATGTAAATTTTTGTAAACCATTATTTGCTAAACATCATAAATTATAAATGAAATTTTGAAATTTTAAAATTTATTTTTTGTTAAATTTTCAGTATATATGGTTCATAATGTCTTAAATTACAATTTGTAAAAATATGTTCATATTCTACACATGATTTCCAATAAAAAACATTTTCATACATTTGTCCCAAAAATCAATACTTTTTCAGAAAAAAAATCACGAATCTCATCATTGATCCAAAATCACGATTTTTCCAGACATTTTTGCACAATTAAGTAACTTTGAGAAGGCTGCCCAACTGGAGGCTTCGTATATTTTTTCCTCATAAAAAAACAAAAAAAATAAGACTTTAAAAAGCCAATTTAACCTGCTCGATTTTTAGATATACTAAATAGTATGTTTAAATCGATCAAGTAAGCATAAAAATCGGTATATTATAATTTGCAAAAATTCAAGTGAATTCTACATCTAATTTCCAAGAAAAAGTATTCTATTAAGTTTTAACGAAAAATTGATAGTTTTTGAGGAAAAAATTCATTAAAATATTTATTCAGCAAAAAATTTGGAAAATTCGAAAAATTCCATCACGTTTAAATCCTGACCCCTTTGACCTGGACCTCTAAAATTTTTTTTGTATATTTTGGGTATCAAATAGAACATTTTCACAGATTTTTGACGAATTCTATTTTTTTGTTAGGTGAGTTGACGTGAAACGTCCCATATATATATACGTATATTTTTTTATTTGAAATATTTGAAATTCAAATATAAAAATTTAAAATATAAATAACTAACTTTTAGATTTTATTTTAAATATATTTGAAAAAAGTATATGTTTTTTACAATTCTTTTTCAAAATTTGAAAAAAGTCAACAAAATGAATTAGTTAAAATAAACATTTATAACTATATATTTATTGTATTTAAATGTAACTCACTTCATACAGTGATTGGTGGCTTCTTTTATTAGTGTATATATTTATAAACGTTGACATAGATTACATAGGGTATATTATATTCTAATTTAAATTATATTACACCTATTCTTCAATATTTCCTATTGCAAAAATTTTATTTTAAAAATAATATTACTAACTGTAGAGCTATGGATTCGTAATCTCGAGATCACAAGTTCCAAGACTGATGCAATCACCACTGTACGTTGCATGTGCTTTGTTCACGAACGCACTGACGATCTCCGTCGCTAATTAGCATCGCAATGATAGCTGCAATACAGCGACGTTACATAAAATTTAAAAAAAGTAAAGTATATTGTTCTCGTTTTGATTATAAAATACCGACATTACAGGTTTCTACATTTATCATTCTTTATCCAAAAATTGTAAAAATATCTCATTATGATTTGGAAAAAAAAGTTACTTTTAGCGATTATGAAAAATAAATTTGTAAGCTTTTTTTAGCAACAACAAACAATATATTTGTATGCTTATATGAAGTTTTTTTTAGCGACGATAAACAATAAATCTGTATGCTTTTTATAAGCTTTTTTTCGCCATACCCTGCCCGAAAGCACAACTTTCGTCCCGGCACCGAAAAACAAAAGTTGTATTTTCGGCCCGGGTACGGCGAAAAATAGCATACACACCACGGGAGGTAAAATGGTGAGCCCATAGCACATATTTGCCACCCTCGCCTTCGGCTCGAGGTGGCAATTATATGTGCTATGGACTCGCCAGTACTTTACCTCCCTTGGTGTGTAATATACTATTTAGTGACAACAAATAATAAATCTGTACGCTTTTATAAGCTTTTTTTCTAGCAACAACACATAATAGATCTGTACGCTTCAGCGACAATAAGAAATGAATTTGTAAGCTTTTAAAGCTTACAGCTATGGCAGCCACAACAGGGACCATACAAAAGGTGCGACGCTTTGAATGTGACGGTTATGGACACTATGCTAGTGATTGTCCACGACAGGGAACTGGTTTGAAAAAATGTTTCTAGACAACAAAATAATTGATATATACAATCCAGCCTCAAATGAATCTTTCTTGACAGGAATTTATGAAAAACCATATTGGCTGATTGAATTTGAAATAGACTATAATAAGCAAGAAAATAATATGAAACAAAAACAGACAATAGTTTACTTGATGAGAAGAGGAATGACAAAAAGGCAGTCAAACAAGGAAGATGATCAAGTAAGTGAATTAGAAGAAAAACAAACAGTCGTAAGAACTGAAAAGTGTCTAGATTTTGAGAATACTATTTCAGACAGATTAATACATATGCCTAATAAAATTGAAGCGAATGAAGAACCTAGATGTGAAATTGAAGAAACAAAATCGTCAGATAATTAAAATTTAAATGCTCATGCTATGTTATGGCATGTCAAAATGAGTCATGCATTAGTTGAGTATCTTAGGACATTACAGAAGAAATTCCCAGAAATCAAGACTTTAAAAACAGCTGTATTTAATGATGCAATTGCAAATCGTGAAGTTTGCATGATAGCATAATTCAATAAACTACCATTCAAAATAGTTAGACAGAAAGCAACTGAACCCTTACAAATAATACATTCAGACACCATGGTTATTATTAGTCTACAATCTTATCCAAAAAGATACAGATATATTTCTGTATTTATTGATGACTATTCCAGACTGGCCATGGCTTACACCATGAAAACAAAAGATGAGACAGGAAAATGTCTAGAATCATTTATAAAAAGCGCCAGAAATTTGTTGGATAAAGCCGCTAAGGCGTGCTATTTAAGAACAAATCAAGGCACTGAATACACTGGTGGATATACAAAGAAAATTTTAGAAATACTGGGAGCAGAAAATCAATTAGCTTGTCCAGATACGCCTCAGCATAATGGAGTTTCAGAGAGGTTCCAAACGATACAGAAGAAAGTCAGGGCACTCATGTATGATTCTGATTCACCAGAAAATATGTGGGACTTAGCACTGAATGCAGTGGTGTATGTATACAATAGAATACCTCATGCAACTAATAACATGATATCACCAATACAGAAATTCAAAGAAAACTACAAGATAGATCTTAATCAGATAAAACGTTTTGGATGCTTTGCATACATGAAAGTCCAAAGAAAAGTTGGTCCCAAATTCAGATTTATTGCAAAACGGGTCATCTTAGTAGGATACAAAGAAACTGGATATGTCTTACTGAAACCAGAAGAAGGGAAACTCTATGAGAGCAGAGACGTCAGATTCAACGAAAAACTAGTTTACAGAAACAAATATAACAAGACAGTTATACTAAACTGGGAACACATAAACGAGGAAGTAAAGACAGACAAGTGGTTTATAGAATTTTCTAATGAAGACGAACAAAATAATGAAGAGATGCAAGAAACGGAGGGAGAAAAGATAAAAAGGCCTGTAGGACGACCAAGAAAATTAAAATCAAACACAGAACATAAAACTGATGATGAAACTCATGCATTATTGGCTAAAATAAACGGAGATCCAAGTTCATATGCTGAAGCAATGAAGTCAAAAGAACGACAAAAATGGACACAAGCTATTAACGGAGAATTACACTCTATGTACAAGAATAATGTATGGAAACAAGTAGACAGATCCACTGTATTGAACAAGGACAGAAAACCAAACATTATTGATTCTAAATGGGTATTCGAACGAAAGGCAGAATCAAATAGCGAAGAAAAATACAAAGCAAGATTGGTAGTACGTGGCTTTAAAGACAGAAACATTAATGAATTACAAGAGACCTATGCGCCTATTTCAATATTGCCTTTAATCAGGACAATATTAGCCATCGCAAATAAATTAGATCTAGAAATATGTCAAATGGATGTAAAGACAGCATTTTTAATGAATATTTAAACTGTGAAGTATACATGGAAATACCAGAAGGAATAAAAGTATTAGAAGAAATCAAAAGGAATAAAATATGCAAGTTGGGAAAGGCACTATATGGTTCAAAAGTTAGTCCAAAGTGTTGGAATGAAAGATTTAAAGAGATAGTTGAAAAATATGGAACAAAACCATTCAATAATGAACCATGTTTATTTACTTAAAGAGAAAAGGACGGCTTTTTGTTTTTGATTTTATATCTTATCTTGTTGATATGCAACAACATGAAAATGATGGAAAGAATGAAATCAAACTTAAAAAGTGAATTTGAAATAGAAGAAATTGGAGAAATTGAAAAACTTCTTAGTCTTGGAAATCAAAAAGGATTGTAAAAAAGGAATTTTAAGTATAAAACAAGAAAAATATATTAATAAAACGCTGTAAAAATTTGGATTTTATGAAGCATATCCAAAACGAACTCCTATGATGACGAACGAAATGGAAAATCGAGAAAGAAGACAACGAGAAGAGATAGAAAAGACTGAAGAAAACTTAATAACATAAAATTCAAACGATTTATTTTACTTAGAAGTAGTGGGCACTTTGATGTATCTGTTAAATGCAAGTAGACCAGATATCACATATGCAGTCAACGTACTTAGTAAACATCAAAACAATCCCACTGACAGTGACTGGAAAATGGTAAAACAAGTTCTTAGATATTTGAAAGGTACTAAAAATCTCGAATTGGAATATACTGTACAAACTGTAAGTCTACAAGGTTTTTCAGATGCAAGTTTTGGTGACTGCAAAAGTTCTTTTACCACTAGCGGCTATTGTAAAATAAATGTAAACTGAATCAATAAACGAACACCGAGTGACGTTAGGAGCGAGGAATATCATGCTAGTCTTATATTATATTAGGAGCAGGCCAGAGCAGATTTGATACCGAGAATCGAAGATCCGTTATTTAATTTTCTCCTACTATACGTAATAAAATGCATTAAAATTTTAAATACATTCGAGAAATTTATTTCTGTATTGCGCTCGACAAAAATAATATAAAAATATTTTTTTAAATTAAAAATTTTGTACTACAACTGTTTATTGAGCTCTAAGTAGGATTAGTTACTTTTCGTTTGAAATATGGTGAACTTTATGAAAAAAAAACATCCATTATAAAATCATGTATGCATAAAAAATTGCGCTCGATAACAATTTCTTTTGAAAATAGTATAACTATTTCATTTATGATAAAATAACATTTTCACTTCTTGGTCGGTAATCAAAACTTCTCCGGCCTATTTTTAAAGACGTATTCATTTCGATTCTCCGGTTCTCCGGTTTCATGTCTTATCTACCTGGGGTTACCCTATGAACTGGGCATCGTCTATAGAAATCATTGAATCATTTTTTATAATCAGTAATAACACTAGGTTTACTTCCTGGTAGATGATGTCTATATTAAAGAGGTACACATTTTGTTTCTCTAGTTCTACGGTTCCTAAGTTTAATGTTTCATTTACCTCGGGCTGAGACTTAGATGTTATCCACAGGAAATTTAGAATTATTTATTAATTAGTTAAAACACTAGCTACACTTCCTTGTAGATGATGTTTGTCGATCTGAGGTCACCCTAAGACCTATACATCATCTATAGGAATTGCTAACTCATTTTTCATAATCAGTAATAGCAATTATATACTTCCCCGTAGATAATGTCACGTCAACCTGGAATCATCCTGGGGCCTGGACACCATGAACAGAAATCTTCAACTCATTTATCATAATCAGTAATAACACTAGGTATATTTCCTGATACATGATATCTCGCCGATTAAAAGTCACCCTGGAGCCTGGACATTGTCTACAGAAATCGTTAAATCGATTGTTATAATCAGTATCAACACTATGTATACTACATCGTAGATAATTTCTTGTTGACCTGGGATCACCCTGGAATCTACATATTGTCTACAGTAATCGTCAACTCAATTTTTATAATTAGAAATAACACCAGGTGTACTTCCTCATAGATAATGCCTTGTCGACTTGGAGTCACCCTGGGACCTGGACATTATCCACAGGAATTGTCAACTCATTTTATATAAACAGTAGTAACACTAGGTATACTTCTTCGAAGATAATGTCTTTTTGACCTGGGGTCACCCTGGAGAACCTGGATATCATCTACAGAATCGTCAACTCATTTTTAGGCACGACCGCTATACGGAAGTGCCTTATATTTTCGACATCGCGAAAAATGTAACCCTTCAAAATATGTTATTTTATGATGAAAAACTTATTTCCATAGCAAAATAAGCCTATTACGAGGCTTCCTTAAAATGTATGTATGGATCTATGTGTGTGAGAAATCAAGTTTATGAATTTTCTCGACGAGTTTTTATCCGATCTGAATAATTCAATCGGGGAATTATTTTAAATAATAACACAAGTGAATGTTTCTATTTTGAAAAATATCGTTGGAAGCGTTTTTAAATGAGCGCCTTTTAAATGGTCAAAAAATTGATTTTTGGTAATAACTTGAAAAATACAATTTTTTTTTTTGAAGTATATAGAATAAAAATTATAGAATATATAAAAATAAATCTTTTTTATATGATACATTTTTCTCTAAAGTTGATATTTTTTAAATTGTTCATGAAAATTGTTGAAACTAAAGGCTTTTTAATAATAATTTGATAAATATTATTTGAAAAAAAATATGTATGATATTAAAAAGATGTATCTTATTTTTTTCTATAAATTTTATTTTATATACTTTTTTTCAAAATACGTTTTTTCCAAGTTATCACCAAAAAATCATTTATTTTACCACTAAAGAGATAACTGTTTTCAAACCACTCGAACGATTTTTTTTTAAACTGCCAACATTTATTTGTATTATTGTCTTAAATTATCCTCCATCGAAATGATTCAGATCAAATAAAAACTTTATACAAAACTTTACTTTTCAGCTACTGAACTATAAAATAATTTTTTTTTTCTTATAACTTTTGATAGATTATCCTATCCAAAACTTTAAAAAATATACATTAATAAAAATATGTCTATTTCACATAGCATAAATTTTTTCGAAATCAATCAACTTTATTCACAAAAAAAATTTAAATAATTAACAATTTGTTTTTTCAAATAAATACAATAAATTCAAACCTCCTGTTGAAAGATGCGGTAAAAAATTCAATGAAAAAAAGAAATAAGATTAGCTTTTAATGCTTTTGCGATTGTGAATAATTTGCTCTAATATTCTATGAATATCAAATAGTGAGCGCGGAGCGCGAGCGTTTTCGGTCGTGCCTTATGTGCAAGAAGCGGAGCTTTTTCCGCGAAGCGATGCAAGGCCCGAGGACATTTCAGAGCTGAGCGAAGCGAAGCTCTGAAAGGACCGAGGTGCGAGCCACAGCGGCCCAAAGGGCCGCTGTGGTGAGCTAGTTTATAATTAGTAACAACACCATGAATACTTCCTCGTAGAAGATGTCTAGTCAACGTGGAGTCGCTCTAGGACCAGGACATCGACTAGAGGAATAGTCAACTCATTTTTTATAATCAGTTATAACTGATAGATGTAGGTGGGTGGAAGGTGGGTTATTAAATAACTATACACAAACACTGTTACTGTTACTCTTAATAATCAATATATTGTCAAGCAATAATTAACACTCAAAGTACTCTTTGAATTCTTAAGTACTCTATGTAGTTTACTCAATAGAGGCTACAGAGAGAATGACCATAGGGCTTATGACGCCTATAACTCATAGTACCAGAAAAGGGACAAAAGGGTGGGGAGAGTAATAAGGCAAAGCAAACCTTACAATAACACTTGGTGTACTTCCTCGTAGATGATTGCTCGTCAACCTGGGGTCACTCTGGGACCTGGAAATCGTCAACAGAAATTGTTAGCTCAATTTTTCTTATCAGTAATAACAGTAGGTATACTTTCTTATAGATGATGTCTCGTCGACCTGGGGTCACACTGGGACCTGGACATCGCCTAGAGGAATTGTTAACTCAATTTTCATAGTCAGTTATAAAACTAGGTAAACTTCCTCGTAGGTGATTACTCGTCGACCTGGACATTGTCAACAAGAATTTGTAACTCATTTTCCAAAATTAGTAGTAGGAATATGTAAACTTTCCTGTAGATGATATATATTCTTCCTGCATATATGTATATTTAATTTATTATATACGACATACATACACTGCACATAGCGTCTTATCCAAGCCTGAATACTTTTTCATGGAACTCTTGAATAGAGCGTCTTTTTCATAATATACAGGGAGAGAACAAACCAGAAATCATTCCTTGCCCTTTCTACTGCTATGGTTTCTTGCGCATGCGTTGTGAAAATATGCCTTGTGCTCAAGCAACTCTGCAGGCTACGCGTGCACGTTTTCCTTGTCTAACTAATAGCAATAATTCCATAAACTTAAACGACTTTTTCTTGATGGTTTAATGGAATTCACTGATTCGTGCTTTCAGTCACAACGATTTTTATTTCTAATGCGTGCACCTCCAAAGAGAGAGACGGGCTGCGCGCGGCATTACTGAGTGGCGCTCCCATGAGCCCTTGCGGTTAATTGTTGGAACTATCTTCAACACTCCCTCCCTCCAACAATTCCATCTGCTTTCTTGATTTCTCCAATTTATTCTCTGTATTACTATCTAAAAAATAAAAACTATACTTTTTCAACTTCTGGATGTGTATCTATCCACCTACGTGCATAGTATCCTATATTAGTGAACTTCATCAATAAACTAAGTTACTTAGTTTATGATTTGTGTATCATCTGAATAGAACTTTGAACATTCTGTTTTTAGTTTATCTCAATTTTTAAAATCCTATTGCGAATGTGTTTGTGTTTCTCTGTAGGCAGAGGTTTAGTCATAATATCAGCTTCATTCTCATTAGTCGAAATCCATCTAACAATAACTTTTCCTTCGATGGAGCACTGCTTGATATAGTCTCCATAGGTTGTTGCCATATGACTTTTGCTTCCAGTGTGTTCTCTGAATTCTAGATTAGCTTTGATGGTTAATACATCATCATCAAAAATTCTTCAGTCTTTGACTGACATCCATTTGGGTACAGTCACCAGCTGACTTGTTGTCACACCATATGGTTTCAGGGTACAAAGTCTTTCCAATGATGTCTCTTGTTGCTTTATCAATAGAAACCAGTTCCTGACAGGCGTCGCTCGTAGCTAGATACTCTGCTTGGCATGTAGATAGCGTCACGTACTTCTGTTTTTGACTTCTCCATGAGATTGGGTCATCAAATAGTTTTATGATGTATTCTCCTGTGGACGAGGAGTCATGCCAGTCTCTGAAACTTGCATCTGTCATGGCTTGTAATGAATTGTTATTTCCGGTATAGGTGAGTCCTAAATCAGTTGTTCCTCTGAGGTATCGAAGTATCCTTTTGACGTCTTTCCAGTCCTTTTCTGTAGCTTGTGTTTGTTCTTCTGGATAGATAATTGACAGCATACGCTATGTCCGATTTTGTTGTGTCAGCCAAGTACAGTAGGCTCCCTATGGCTTCTCTGAATGGAATTTTCTTTTCAATTCTCCTTTCTTCTGATGTATTATCACCAGGTTGTTTGTGTTCTCTGTTTCTGACCTGTCTGGTGATCATAGGTGTTGATTGAGGTTTGCACTCTTTCATGTTAAACCGTTCTAACACCTTTTCAGTGTAATCATTTTGGTTTAGCTTCAGTGTTTGGTTTGAACGATCCCTTGAG